>JAMBLF010000379.1:0-291414 GCA_030578115.1 Leucoptera coffeella
TTTGCGATTCGGTCTTTTGAATCATTATGTTCGTGATTGATAATTAAACGGGACTTATCTCGTAAGTTTTTATATAATAAAGTTACCTTTATTATTAACCCGACGTTTCGGCTACGTTGCAGCAGCCTTGGTCACAGGCAGAATGTAATTTAGTTCAGTTATTAATTACGAGTATAAATCGAGAATCTCTTAAACTATAACCATTATGTTTACAGTTATTCTCTAATTATTTCATTAATTCTCTAAGATTGAACCGAAAAACCCGTAGCATTAAAATCTCAAAAAATGACAAATTATGTCGGAACTGTTGCATGGAATATCGTACAAAATATGCAATGCAGAAGTCTAATAAATGTAAATCTTAACTAATATCCATTATAACAATCCATTATTTTTTATCCAGCAGCTGACCAAGGTGAGCTACAAATCAGTTCGTACACCATTAAACTCGTAGTCATTTTATTATAACTCTACCACATTTCAAAGCAACCTGAAACCGCACGTTCACACTCACCATATTGCTGCCGCAGTACGTACGTGTATATTGGAGTAAAAATTTGCCCAGTCAGAGTAACAAGGCACAAATCATCCCGAAAAAGGACAGAGGGCCATTATCGCGCCGCAAAGAGCCCAATTCCCCTAATGAGGCACTTTTCACTTAAATTGCGAGGCGGAACTTTTTGGTTGGCGTGCGAATCTTATTTGCATAAGGCTAAATGAGCCGCAGCCGAGTCAATCCGCGGCTTTGTTCTCGGTTCCGATTGTGCTCGCAGAAAAATAAGTTTGTCTATGTATGTGCTCGTAGTAAAAAGTGTCTTCTTAAAACATTTTTACAGGTTATGATTGTGATAACTTGTGATATACATATGTATTTAGGCATGTCGTAGGAGGCGACTAAGTTACTAGGGGTAAATAGAATCTATTTGGTGATGGGCTAGCAACCTGTCTCTATTATATCTCCGAGGTTCTGTCCACTCCAAAAGGGTTTATAGGACGTAAATTTATATGTATATAATACATATATGTAAAAAATATGTATTAAGGAGGTTGCTAATCTCTGCAATAATGGTGCGATTGGTTCAATTTCATTTCTATCAAAAATGTAGGACTCGGACGTAATGGGTATATTATGTATTGAAATCTTTGGTTTTAAAATCACCCTACCACCTGAGCTACACCGATTCACGCTATTAATGTTTCTCTCTTGGGAAATATAATAATGACATCCCATTCAATAGCCAGGACAGCAGGTGTTAATACCAAACTCCAATCCTCTTAATTAACTGAAGTATTCACGGAATGTGTATTTTTTACGTCAAATTTCGCTCACGGAGTATCCATCTTGTTTTAAAAATGTCAAGCGTCAAGTACCAGAAGCAGCGGCGCGGAAAATTGTCAGAGCACATTTTCTCGTTTCATAAATTATGCAAACAAGATAACTTTCTGCGGAGTATACCACAAACAATGTTCGTTTTCAATAGCTAAACAGTTCCTATGTTTTGAGAGGAGTCCGTTTTAGCTTTAATACACTGCGTTTATAATGTATCTGAAGAGGTTGGACGAGTTTTATTCATTTGGGATACGCAAGTGCTAAACTAGTAAAAATATAAGTTTTTACATACAAAATAATATTGGTATAATATTTCTCATTTAAATGTGGTCACATACTGATTTTCACGTAAAGAAATGAGGTTTGACAAACGAAATATTTTATCATTGTTATTGCAATCCCTCTTAGCTGATCTGAGTACCCGAAATAAGCTAACAGGAGTCACAAAAATAATGATCATAAACGAATGCATTACTTTCATATAACACAAACATACATTATAACAAAAACAAATATTCTCAACATAGTTTTTTAAGATACAAAATCAATAAAAGCAGCTAAACCGTTGAACTGAAGCTAAATCCGTCCAAATACTTCTTGTCTACCGAATCGAACAAATGTTTGGGCTTTGTAACTGCCATCTTCCTAGCAATAAAAGTCTTTGTAAACGCAGCGTACAAAAAACGTATCCATGGTAAGCAACATCCCGTTCTTGAAGTAGCGAATAAACTTTTCTTTTGGTTGTTGAGAGAAAATTCGGCTCGCAAGTATAACCAAAACGATGACGACTTATAATGTTTCTTTTGTTTAACCTAGCTTGTATGGGATATAATGAAAGCAGCTGCAAGTCTCTCAGAAATCTTGTAATTACATCGTCATTGGTCAATAAGGTAGCGGTTGAAAATATTACTTTAACAAAAGTATTAAGTTGACACTAGCCTATTCCTTATGAAGAGTCAGTATCTCTATATGACAACATAGCCATTAAAACGTTATCTGTTATGAACCAATAGTTTTCAAAAGGCCACGATCGCAAATCACTACACATTGAAACTTTGAAGGATATCTACATATGTATAAACTTGATAGTTGTGATGAATATCTAGTAACGTACAAACTTGTGAAACGCAATCAAAGTAACAACATGAATTATGTATTTATATCCCGCCCTGAAGGCGTATAACCTCAAAGTTTCCTTTAGCATATTAGTCAGGCTCAAGTTTATGTAAACTATTGAAAAGTTACCTACCGGCCCCCAATAACAACTAAAATTTCCTCACAGCTATTGGTCATTGTTTAATTACACACACATAACAATCTTTGCGGGGTAATTAAATGTTCGTATGTCTGTAGGTATGTTTTCTCACGATATTATCCTTCGTTTATAAAAAAGCAAAAAAATTACTTTGGTCTTTACTCCGACGAGAACGCAATAATTTTCCAATCACATGAACATTACTTGTACACACGCTATTTTTAATACACTTATTTAGCCTCATATTATCTCAGTTATATTTAAAACCGAGCACCTTTTCTACAATTCCATTTCCAGACTTATTAAATTGAAAAGCTGCGAATGAAATGTAGGTTTCAGAGGCGAAAAGAGGAATGTGAAGTGGGAGGGATAAATTTAAAGCTCATATAAGTTCGTGTGATGAGCTTAAAGCCTTAAGGGGATTCATCATAAAACGTTTTATAGCTATCTTGATAAGGGATTTGATTAAATTGCCACTAAAACGACGTCTGGATTTTCATTTACTTACTTAATAAGGCTGATGTTATTTGCTTTAGTGTATAGTTAAATGGAAAATAAAAGAAACTTAATTATGAGAGTCTTTCGTTTATTTCGTTACAAGAGATTATGAATCAGGACGATTATTTAATTTTGTTTTGTATCCAATGCATAATCGCTTTCTTTCCTAAAATATCGGGTGTTGCTATTTAATGACGTGACAAACAGTAAGAAACAAAACCATAGGTAGATCCTAACAGATAGTCAGTATCGATGCCTTACTTAAAAGCACTTACTCATACCTAAATATAAACATAAAAAATGTAAAAAAATAATGTGTAAAATTCTATTCAATACTCAAACTTTATTGTACCCTGTTGTATGTTAAACAAGCAGTGAATACAGTTTTTATTTTTTTCTTTCATAATCATAATCAATTAGATATGTGGTGAATCCATTTCCGTTCCCATGGCAACGTACCTTGATATTGTTTGAATAAACTGCTACTATTGTCACTGCTTCACGACACGAGTGTTGTCCCACTTAATGTTGTTACGGGTCGTGTAAATCTGTCAACACTTAGAATTGAATCATTGCTCTACGTATATTGAAAATTTAGTTTTTATTTGAGTGTGTTTCAATTTACTACATTTTAAATTACACTTACTGAAATCGATTGATATAGAGTTTTGTGAATGGCTATTAAATTTTTGAGCCATATTTTATTTAGATAGTGAAACATATTGCTGCATACGTATTATGCTGAAACTGATATGAATATTTACACATTTTTAGGACTGTACCACTGGACCCACTTACATGTATACTAACCACACTATATGTATACTTAATCGTAAATTAAAGTGACTTGCAAACCATGTAAGGAAAATATATGAACGTAAGGAAAAGGAATGGTAACAAGGAGTAAGCTTAGCAAAATCTTGATTTTTGCATTACCCTTCTTTTTCCTGCCAAACATTTACATTGTGAAAGCATCTGGTAGCCCCTTTTGTTGTGCAAATAAAATTAACGTTTCCGCATTTATTTATTTGTTGCTTTATCTTCCTTGTTACCATTTACCTTAGGTAGAATAAATTATACGTAAAAGCAAATTTTAGATCACTCTAATTCTCTATACTTCGGTGAGGGAAAACATCGTGAGGAAACCTACCTGTTCTCCGAACAGGTAATAGTTAGTTCTTGTAAATGGTGACAATCATCTGTCAAATTGAATACTATCTGGTTAACACGTGGGTTCGAGGTAGCCATAGAACTACTACATCCGTGATTGTGGAGATGGAACCTGAATCTCTGACTACCCCGCATGGGTTAATGGTCGTGAACGCGTTTGTCCTTTTTGTATTTGTCTAAATCTCAAATGTAAACAAAAAATGCATGAAAATCAATCCATTTAATCACAAGCAAACACCTATACCATACAAACAAATACCTATACTAAATAGCCAGTACCATCAACTCATATTTTTGGCCTCAAAGATAAATAAACCCAAATGTCCCTAATAAAGGTGAAAGGATTAAGTTAATCTAAGTTACAAGCCTTTGAAATTCCCCATCAATCCCGGCTCGTCCCAATTTGTTCTAAGTCAAGATAAATAACTTGAAGTTCAGTTAAAGACATGGTTAAGATTCTACCTTGAGTCAGATGGTGCTCAAAGAACTTTGGCCATTAAGTGTCGAGCTAATTCCAAGCTTGGCACTAGGATACTTTAGCCTGACTTTAGACTCTGGGAATACATGTGTTGCATTAATTTAAACTTAGAACGTCTTTTCGCCTGTGACAGAGAATCATGTGACTTAATCTCAGGACTATCTGTGTAAGTTTTAATCTATGTTACTTATATAAAATATTATGATCATACAGTACAGCGTAACGTCACGCAATGTACGTCATTTAAGCTCTTTAGTCTATTTAGGTATGTATGGCGAACAACACTTATGGTATCGCTTCAATCATCACTCATAAGAATTACCTTATTCATTTCATAAGAGAAAATCTTAGTTTTGAGCGATTTGCACAACTTACATGCACGTATGCCTTAATCTCGACACAGATCACGAAATCTTATTTGTTTCGAAAGATCCTAACAAACCACATTCGAACAATAAAGTTGCATATGACATGAATGGTTTATTCAGATTTTTGATAATAGCTCGTGTCTACAATTCTTTTACAGCACATTGCATATTTTACTGACCCAGTAATTTCTCTCTTAGTGCTCAATAACAAAGGAAAGATTTGGCGTCATTTTGTTATATTGCGATGAGGCCATTTGCATTTAGATTGGTTTCCGAGGATGTGATAATATCGATTCGTTATCAACAGTGCTGGTCACTTGGTGTAATTACAGAAGCCGTGGTTTCGAACGCAAACTATGTATTATAATTATACACTGGGTGCTAAAGATCAGGATGTAACTTGATTTTGGATGACGATAGACCTTCAAGAGTTCATTAATGCGTTTAAGTAGTGGTGTAGTCATTTAAAATAAAGATTGATTTGAAGATTGCAATAAAAAAATTAATATTAATATTGATATCATTATCCCATCATTTCTAACGTTAACAAGAACAACGTGATATTTAGCAAATCACAACTTTTCAAAACAACCACATCAATCTCTTGGAAAAATATTTTAAAAAAACGAAGTAAATTACGCAATAATTAACTAACGAACTCAAGTCTAACCAACAGATGTCACCGCGACACTTACAGTATGGTCTCGGTTTAAGACCCAGATCAGAAAGTTCTGAGTGTCCACTCGTCGTGTGAATTGAATAACTAACAAAGTACCATTTGTTAGCCACTATCGCTGGCGGCGAGTCGAAAAGGCGATACAAAGAACTGATTCGGAAACCCACCGGGGTCAGCGTCAATTAATCAATGGCCGACAAAAGCGATGGATGACTGGCTTAATTACATCGGCTTTTGTTTAGTGTTAAACTTTTCAGATTGAAAAACGAACGCTTTGTTTTTGTTTTTTGTTGGTATGTTATGTTATGTTATGTAGAAGCTGAGGATTGCCTATGTACGAGGAGTTTAAGGTTAGTGTTATGTGATTCTGTTGCAACGATGTGTTCAATTAGTTCTCAACTTATACATATTACATTGGAAATTTAAGAATATTGGAATTTGAAACAAAACATTGTCCAATTGAGTACTGATTATCTGGTCAACACGTGGGTTCGAGGTGGCCATAGAATTACTATCTTCCAAATTTCGAAGATGGACACCTGAAACTGACTGAACTGAAGGGTTAATGATCGTTAACATGTTTATCTTTTTGTCCTTTGGAAATTGAAACAAACATAGAAAGTGTAATACACCATTACTTTATTGCAATGATTGTTATTAATCACATGCAAAAGTGATCCAGCAATGATATTATTTTGAAAATCCTAATTCAGCGATAAGATAACTGTGTATTCTAAGATCAGTAAAAGAAAGAAAAAAAGGTAGTAAAACGGTGAGGTTACATATTATAATGTATCCACGCCACTATATACCATAATCCAAGGCAAAGAAATGAAAGGGGATTCCTCAATAGCTTTTCTAACAAAGCCACTATGGAACATGGACATTATTTCTAGTGAAACAATTGAGCCCCGATATTTATGACCCGAATATTTTTCCCTTTGAAGACCATTGACATTCACAGTTCACTATTAAGTTGATTTATAAGGGCGTAGTTCTGATAAATGTTCTTGTTTTTGCGGTAAAAGTATGTACGAGAAAAGTTACTTTTCGATACTGCTCTCAAGGTCATTGGGACTTATTATTTATGAGTTGTGAATCTAGGAATACATAAGAGTATGTTAGATCAGTAATATTCCAAGGATATGTGGTCTTTTAAAAATATTTGAAACATGTCAGAAATATCCCGTGACCATGACCATTGCAACATGGCCGAAACGTCAGGAAGCAAAGGTCCCATTTTCTTGTAAAATGACAGAAATAGATTGGAAATACCACGTTTCTCCTAAAATGTCAACTAGCCACTCAAACCTCAGATTATCCTAAAAGGGTTAACAGTGATAAAGCTATTTATAGAGCATATGTGTGATACACGTCATAAATAAGCGCATTAGCTACAGACAATCCAGCACTCTCAAGGGAGAAATAATGGAGCTATGAGCGTTTAAAGAGAATAAAGGTAGCTTAATCCAAAATGCTGAATAATCCAGATTTAGTAATACATGTAAACAGAGGGGGACCAAAGATATTCTTTTCCAACCTGGCGAGTCATTTTCGTATTGTCCTTAGATCTCCTCTTATACACTTGACAGTTAAAATACTACTAACGTTATTCTTTTTCATTAGGCATTTAATCTAATCATCGTTCATCATATTAGGGTATCCTAATATGACGAACGAAACAGGACTGCAAAAAACATCGTGCGAAATACACCTTTTTACAATTTAAATAGCAAATAAGTTAGTTACTAGTTATAGCCGATTGAATTTTACTGTAACTATACAAAATTCAATCTTAAATAAACCTGAGCAAAATTGAAAAACAATATTAATAAAACTTTAGGCGAAAGCGTGTCCAAAGTTAAATGTAATCAAAACAAGTATTTTATATTCTGAAAGGATTGGTAAATCTGTATACTAAAAGGGTTTATAAGCCCTTATACATATTATAAACCCTTTTACATGCATATTCATAAATGTTGTAACGGTTATATCCCTGTTTGTTAGTTAGAATATATAAAGTTTTAAAAGACAAACTCACTTGTCTAAAAGTAACTATAAGTAATTGTAATTGTAAAATATGTACTTTTGATAAAATCTTTCATGATAATGGAACATATTGTTTATTATATACATTTGAATCAAAATTTATATACTAAAAATAAGCTAATCTTAATGCAATAAATGCTATTATAATAAATGTTATTGTAGGTAGAGATTATAAAAAGCTAATTTACCGAAACAATTTAACGTTTTCTTCGTTTTTCATGGTTCCAAATTTAAAAATAACAATGTCCCACCAGAATGTTCTGGTCGAAATGGAATCATAACAACCTTGGAAGATTTGAGAAGGGTTGAGGGATTATAATTAATTTTGACTCGGACGACAACTGAATGACAATCGCTTTATTACGTTATGTTACAAAATTTAGGAACAGGTTAAGTAACATATGCAAACGCCTATTAATCAAGTCCACAAGTTCAAGCTGGGACGTAAAAAGAATAATAACTAGCTGCCGTTCTTCCCGGCGTAACGTAGGTGGTGATTACGGGACTAGAATTCTGACAACTATTGGGCGATGGGCTAGTATTTTGGAAACTTGTAAATGTTCCATTATGACATGACAACCCCAATATTCATGCTAAAAAGTTACCTAGGATATATTTATTATATCTCTGAGGTTCTGTCTACCTTGAAAGGGATGAAAGGACGTGAATGTATAAGAATTTATGTATGTAATCTGTATATAATCATTAACAGATGGCTAAATAAACACGGATATAATATTTTTTTAAATACGAGTCGTAGTTCCCATGCTAATAAACTAGCATTCACAACGTTTCGAATTAATACTATTACAATTGCTGAATGGAATGGAATTAAGGACATATTGTGTATCAGAGACTCCTTCGGATTAATGGCAAAGATAAACGCATTCACGACCATTAACCCTTGCGGGGTAGTCAGAGGTTTAGGTTTCCATCTTCGCAATTGCTAAGGTAGTAATTATATGGACACCTCGAACCCACGTGTTTACAGATAGTCAGTACTCAATGTGACAGCTCGGCTGTCCCAAACCGAAACCTAGTAAAAGCTATTTAGAACATTTTACAGGAGAAGCAAAACAAAGTTCAATTATGTGCCTGTTCTAAAGTCAAAAGTATAAAGTTACCAAAGCAATAAGTATAACATTTAGTTCTGAGTACATTAGAGTAGCTAGTGTTATTGTATTAGACGCAGTTTTGTAATAAATTAAGAAAGATCGAAAAAAAACGGATTTGAAAAACAAAATAACTCTTACTAGGTTTTGGTATGGGTCAGCCGAGCTGGTCAGCCATGTCGCCATTTACAAGCACAAACTATTACCTGTTTAACGAACAGATAGATTTCCTCACGATGTTTTCCCTCACCGTATAATTCGATGCATAGTACATAGAAATTCATTAAACTTCATTTCCATTGGTGCATGCTCAAACGGAATTTGAACCCTGTACCCTAATACAGAGTCAAGTCCGGAACAACTGAGCTACGTCGAACAAAAGGACGAGAATATATATTCATATAACATTTGTAAACAAATACATGTACAAAATTAAATCTTCTAAACCATAAGATTACCGTAACCATTGGTAACCTATATACGTAATTCAAACAGTTTATGAGGCGTGTAGAAACTACAATCATTGTATCGCTGGATATGGGTTTCCTTTGAATCATCCTTTAGTAACACGGCAACGTTTGAATCGAGAACACGTGTTGAACACGTCACAGTTGGACTAAGTTTGCGCGCCAAATGTTTACGTTAATATTTTCTTTCGTTTTCTTTAACCCTATTTTGAATTTGGAATAATTTTTAAATGAATTCTGTTTACTGGTTTGTGTTTTGTTTGGAATAAGTGAAATAAAGACTGTCGTAAATTGTAAACAATAATATTGGTGTTGTGTTTTTGTTTTGAATTGAAAGGATTAGACAAAGTATTGGAAAAAACTACGTGCAACTACAAATTATTAAAGAATAGCAGGTAATTGTTACATATCATTGTAAAAAATATTTCAAAAAAAAAAAAGAAATTTTAATATACGAGTACTATTATAAAAAAGATCCTTTCCTTTGGATTGAATGTAAACAATTAAAAAATTTCTTTATGTCGAGTGGTAAGAGGTAATTAAGTGACATATTTGTATGGTAATCTTAAAAATTGTTTAGAACATACCATCTAATTAAATCTAAAGACAAATCATATTAATATTGGCAAATTATAAAAATACGAGTAGAGAAAATCAGTTACCATGAAAATTTTAAATTAATTCATGTATCTTGGAAAATTGTATTAGATAAGTATGAATAACAATATCTTAAAAATAACAAATATTATACATTATACGTATTATATTTTGTTGAGTATAACCTAATCTCCAAAGTAAATAGTCTACTTACACCTTTATTACCGGTTAATCAATACCCAAACTGATAAGAATTCAGTTCTCATCTCATTATTTCTATCCAAGCATTAGCATACTTTAAAGTGCACACAAGGTCATCTGTCGTCGAACAAGCGTAACTAAGCGAATAAACAGACCTACTACATGTATCGAATAATGTATTCAAATCGATACTTATGCAGTGACATAAATACATCTATTGTTTGCACCATGCTAGTTTGAGACGTAAATAGAATTGTAACTAGCTGCCGATCTCTGCGGAACGGAAAAAAGTCACTAATATTATTTAATACCGGTTAATGATGATAAAAGTTTGCTTGTTAAAAAACTACGATGAAAATGAACATCATGAGGAAACGTGAACAGGTAATAGTAAGTGCTTGTAGATGGCGAATTTACTTTCCATGTCATCAATTTAGGTATTGAGATAATTTAAGAATGTGCGGACATGGATACTCGAATCTATGACTACTCAACAAGGGTTAATATTTCCATCTCATCAATTTAGGCACTGAGTTAATTTCAGAATTTGCGAACATGGATACTCGAATCTCGGACTATCCCGCAAGGGTTTGAGTTGTGAACGTACTAAGGTGATATTGATTCCCAAGTGTAAGCAAGTTTGTTTACCCTTTCCGTCTTGAACTTTTAAGTAGCAACTTGAACAAATATTAGTTTTATAACATTTGTCATCACATAAGCGGCAAAGGAACTAAAGAAATGTTTTCTCTAGAGTACCCGCCACATACGGTGGCAGTAGCCAAACTTGGAACTAAATTTGACGTTTCCGCAATTGCGTGTTATTTTGTATGAAAGGTAAATTTAGTATTACCAGCGTTGTGTTTTTTGCCCACTCTTTGTAATTTTTATGTTTGTTAAGGGTGATTATAATAAATTGATTTCCGGAGTTTCTTGTTAGTTCTTCTCCAAGCTAGGGTCTCCGCTGATCTAACCTCGGTAAAAAATATGTAAAGACAATGCTCAGTGCCATGTTTGAAATAGTTTTTTTAATTTATACTTAGATCATAAGATAACTTTCAAAGAGAGCTTGTGATATTTATAATTTTGAATATATTATGGCAGATGGAGGCGTCGCCGCAGTTGCATAATTCACTGTTGCCAGTAAACACGCCAAAACTAGCAATCACTGTGCCATACGGCTCGATACATTATAGGTTTCATTGTAACGGTCTTTGGTTGCAGAGCTATAAACTCAAATAAAACAAATTAATATATCTAAGTCAAAATATGTTTATTTAAAATAGGCCCTATCACAAGCTCTCTTTGAATGTTATCTTATGATCTAAGTATAAATTAAAAAAACTATTTCAAACATGGCACTGAGCATTGTCTTTACATATTTTTTACCGAGGTTAGATCAGCGGAGACCCTAGCTTGGAGAAGAACTAACAAGAAACTCCGGAAATCAATTTATTATAATCACCCTTAACAAACATAAAAATTACAAAGAGTGGGCAAAAAACACAACGCTGGTAATACTAAATTTACCTTTCATACAAAATAACACGCAATTGCGGAAACGTCAAATTTAGTTCCAAGTTTGGCTACTGCCAGCTTATGTGGCGGGATCTCTCTAAGATACATCCCGCCGAGGAATGTGACATTTGAATTTCAAATTTAGAACAAACAATCATAAGACATTATACTAGCAAAGAGTATTACTGACCAAAGAGGTTTTATTACTGACAGTTGAATTTGGAAAAAATACTGCGAAGAAAATCATAATACGTAATATTTATTTAAATGTTTTCTTTTTAACTTTTCATTTATTTACTAATTCCAAATATATGTAAGTATATAGTTATAAAGAGACGTTTTATAAAATATGAAACATTTAATTTGTTATTGTAAGGTTATAGTATTAATTAGAATTTTTGTTTTTTTAGTTTTGTAAATAAACAGATACTACATTTAGTAACATTTATAATCTTTATCAAAAAGTATTTACTAACTGCATCATTATGATACGTTCATATCACGAGACTACCAACCAACTTTAACCTAAAATCAACGAAAGCCTCTTCGTAACCTTTAATCCTGTCCACAAGAAGTATACACTTGAATGAACTATGTCTAATATCAAACCTTAACTACTGCAATATTTTTTTATCACCTAATCTTTTGTCCAAATGGCCGTGATAATCAAGTTTGGAGCCTACACTGCCACTAGCTATATAAAGTGTTGGTGACACAATCTCTCAATGTCATGTGTTGCCATGTTTTACGACCTGCGAGTGATTGATAACGCTTCCTTATACAGAATATACATATAGTTGCGAAAGAAGATATCAATGAATTGCTAAATACGTACACAATAGAGGTATGGGTTTGGGACTTATATAATTTGTGACCAGTAAGTTATATCACACAAAATCCATACATTAGAGATTTTAAACACTACTATTTATTACATCTTACTCGCCGACACATACAAATTAATGTACTAGATACGAGTAAGTTTTTGTTACCTGTAACTTTTCTTCAGGGAATTGTGGACGAATATTAGTCATGCTGCCCAAAAATGCCTTAGAATAGAATTATTTAGAATAGAATTAATTGCCTATTCTGAATGTATATCCTACGGATTTTTATAAATAAAAATTATAATAAAATGTATCAGGATCTAAAATATAATTATTCAAACATAATTATCCATTAGTTCTTATATTACAGTTTAAATATTTGGTACATACGGCATCTTTATTCGATTTCTCATAATCATCAATAACACCCGTGATTAATATTCCTAGAACAATGACAAATACATTAAAAATGCAACACGAACTACCACTAGTATGTTTTCTAAGGATACAGGAAACCTTGTAAGCAAGGAGTTATCAGATAAGGTGGTGACCAAACGTTTTGGGCTTCCGCCTTTTTATCGCACTTGGCATTTTGATTAATTCTTTTGTTGTTATTTTTATTATTTCACTGACCATTTGGCTTAGAAATATGATCAACTAAATACCTAATACCAGTTTTTTTAAACAAATAGGTGTTTTCTAGTTTGAGTCGAGTATATATATTTATGCAGCCCACGCATATATATTGCCATATATAATTGCTTAAATAAATAAATATTCGATATAATTTATTCCTTTTCTATTACCTGATTCCCCTAATCGTCGTGATATATCCGAATATCATCATGACTCATGACTATAATCAGCATGACTCTTATTAAATGTTTTAAACTACTATTTGTAATATTAAATATGTAACAACTTTACGCAAATGAATTGGTATACAACAATGTAAAGTACACTCTAAGTAAGTGCACCAAAAATAGAATTAGGTCAAATTCTATTCTTCAATAATTGTATAATTTAGTTTAACAAACTCATGCTCGTACGCATTATTTCGTACACGAAAATATCTGTTCCCATTTTCCAACCTCTTTTACTCGCAGCTGGAGATGCAGTGTTTGAAATAATATTTTCCAATAGTAAAACATACATTACACTACACAGAAAAAGTATTAATAGACTGCTTGTTCATTTACCTCTTTGGATTTATAATAAAGATTGATTTGTCTAATAGAATGAAACTAAAAAGGCAAAACGACAATAAACGAGTTGTGGTAATTTATCTATAAAAATAAATATAATTTTCTCAATTACTTTAAAACGTATCTAAATGTTACTTCATTGTTATTATACGTTTTTTTACTGGCTCTACTATCATAGGTTTAAATATGACGTTTTCATAATTATGTTTACGTAGACTTAGTGTTATAGACGTTTTTAATTAAGTCTAACGTCACGCAAGGTGTTTCTTTTAAAATTGGAATAAAACAATTGAAAATCATGTGATACCTTGCGTGTCAAAGGAATGAAGATTTTCAAACAGAAAGCTTTGTGTTATTAATTATGATTAATAAATAACTACTTAGTTCAATTTACTTGTACTTGTACTTTAAAAGCCTATTAGAATGATGACAAGCTCGTAATTAAAATACTAAAAAAATAAAATATTAGGATTTGAAACGAGTGTATCATATATTATTATAGAAATAGTTATAAGAAACTTCACTTATAACTATTAGATATAGATATAGACGTATATAATACTTAGTCGCGTCATTCTATTCCCTCCGGAAAGGACAGTAACTAAAAAGAAACACCATAACAAAATAATGAAATGTGTCAAAACTGTTGTGTAGTGTTCATTAATACTAGTGTCGTATTACGTAATTTTCTCTTCCGTACACCCATTTAAATGCTATTCACCTCGATACGAGCAAATTAATCTTTCCCTCAACTCGAACTCGAATGAAATATAGGTTAACCCAGATACCGTAGTACATCACTAAATTTGGATTTTTGTTTATGGTTTTCACCGTGAAATAACGCACCTCATTTGTTTACAAGTTAACATATTCTGCCTCTGGCTTTACTCACTTTGAAAATAATCATGCTTGGCAAATTAAATACACACGTTTGATAGCTGTAAGTTGTAATTGTATTCATGATATAATTATTAACGTAGGACACTATTACGCCTATTATATATTATTATTATTAAAAGCGGCTGTAGCCCAGTGGGTAAGAACTCGGACTTCGTATGAGATAAGTCCTAGGTTCGAATCCCGACTCTGGCATGTACCAATGAATGAAATTTAAATATGTGTTTTTCATTTACGTACATAATTTACAGTTGCTAACGGTGAGGGAAAACATCGTGAGGAAATCTGCCTATCCCTCAGGATAGGTAATAGTCAGTGCCTATATACGGCGATGCGGTTCACTACCTATCACGTTGGGTGCTGTCTATCTAGTGATACGCGGACTTCGAATGACCCATAAGTACCTAACATACCTTCGAAATTTCGGAGATGGGCATTCAAGCCTCTGACTACCCCGCCATAATAAAAAAGGAAGTGTGTATACACAAGTCGTGAAGCGTATGTTTGTTTGTTATGTATGTACTATTACACCATCGAACTAAGTATATTTAAGACTTGTGTTAAGCGTACTAGTCAATGTAATTTAAGAAATATATGTATAGATAGATAAATAAATAAATAATCAACGACCAGACTGTAAATGCAGAAGAAAAACGTAGATCTTAACTCTGCCATCAACGGAAATCGAACCCGGGACCTCATCGTTCAAGTGATTATAAGTTCCAAAAAATTGTCACGGAGGTCGATAAAGAAATCATGTATTAAATATTGTTCGTTTAACTATTACTTGCATTTAATTATTTCTGCCATTGAAATACAAAAATACGATTTGTTTGTTTATGCCTTCTGCATGTTACTGATAGCTCAACAGTGTAATTCTAGAAATTCAACAAACAATCAAACGTTTACCAAACACTTCCCAACGTTGCAGAGGAGCAAAATAAATGTTCTGGTTTAAATAGCATTGTTTGCAAACTTCGAGCGGTATTTCTTCGACTTACAACTCACAAGCAGTTATTATTTTATAGGAGTTGCCAAGATAGTTGGTATTTTATAGTGTTGTTCTTCGGAAGTGATTTCAGATCTTATTTTTGTGATTTTTCTTGTGAACAACACTATTTACGGTTTTTTATATTTCATTCAAATCTCAGAAGTGTCTTATATTAGTCATAAATGATGAGTCTTGAAACTCTTACATTATTTTAAGTATTTCATTTAATTAAATAAATAATTTTTTTTCGAATGAAAAATATAACGGCAGATTCATCCATATATGCGTAATTATGCAATGTTTTATTACATAGTATATCTTTACACTTTAATTGCGTGCATTAATTTACAAAATAATAATAATACAAAATTATATTTGACTATAAAACTTAAGAGACATACAGACAGGAAGTAGTCTACAATTAATTCCCCAATACAAGCCCAAAATTCGTAGGAAATGCACAATTAGTAGACGCCTCAATTCCACTCTCAAATAGATTGGACTATTAAGTAAACAATGAAATCGTATGAATGCACACTAAGCTTTATATCACTCGGCATTGTTATCAAGTGCTCACAATGGACCGACGAAAAGTTGGGCAAGCATTTTGTGTGCCAGTGTACAAGCGGCAGGAATACGAAGCTGTAGGCTCAAAACAGGCTCATTATCCAAGTCATTAGCGAATAAAGCATAAAAATAAATATTTACAAAGAATATATGAGACTAAATAGAATGATAATTAGTTGTCATTCTTCCTGTGTCGTAGGAATGGTGTCAAGAAAAGGTTAAAAAGGTTAATAGACTTAAAAACCCAATAGTATAGTAATATGTCATCAATGCTCAATGACATTGCCATTAAAACGCCGTTCTTATTCTTTAAGAGATCGAGGAGATATAATGATTCCTAGGTTCTACTCACTCCATAAGGGATAAAAAGACATGACAGTATTTATGTGTAATTTACATCCTATTCTAAACGACATTAACCGAAACCTGTAATGCATATTAGTAAAAGAGGCACTGTATCCACCCTATTAAGAATTACGGTCGTAAGGGTACTCACTAGAGTTCAAAATACTCATCCATTGAAATTAGGGGCGTGGTTTTCTTATCCCCAATTTGCATGAGTGCAGCTTCAGTGTGCGGTATATTGAGAAGATAAATTCAATTGTTTATTCCTAGCTTCAGTAGTTTCAGGTTATATGGAATTCTATAGAAATAAATGAATAATAAGCTACAGGGATTTTACACATATACGTATATATAATTTGTATAAAATGTACCCAAATACCTTCAGCGACACGTGACAAATAGTTTTTCGGATACTAGATTCTATTCTTAAGACGATTTTTATGATACGGTTTGGAATTTTTTTTAAGATAATCTACAATAGAAATTAAAATTTGGTATCTTGGATACAGGTTTCTTAAATATGATATAATTCATAAAGAACAGAGAAATGAAGATCGAAAAACAAAACACCTAGATATATCTAACGTAGTGCTAATTCAGAGGCCGTTTAAATATTTATATAAATAAAAGTTTTTTATCATTAAATTCTGAGATATTAAGGTTCATATAATACATTGACAGAACTTAATTATTGCAAAATATTTATTGCATTTCCCTACTTTCTATCAAGGTTCCCGCTACATATAAGCACTATGTACCTTCTATCCCAAACTCAGCACCGTCTTAACGAATCAAAGCCTCCATGCACTAGTACTGTCTTGTCTTGGACAGCTTAAAGCACAACTAGGTCGCCAAGTAATCCTTTCAAGCACCTAGCCCCATGACCTCTTTCCTGAAGTAATAGCAAATAAAACGGACACTAGCTTCGACACTAGCCGTACTTGAGATAGGGATTTAAAGAAGAAGGAATAATGGGCAGTGAGTTGGTCTGTGGGTTTTAAAAGTGGCAACTAACTGTTAGACAATTGTAATAATAATAATAATATTTGGACATTATTACACCAATTGAACTAGGCCCTTGGTAAGTACATTTAAGACTTGTGTTAAGGCTACTAGTCAACGTATATTTAAGAAATGTATACATATTATATATAGATAAATACATATTTAGCATATATAATCAACGACCAGACTGGAGAGCAGTAGAAAAGCGTAGTTCTTAACTCTGCCTCCACCGGGAATCGAACCCGGGACCTCACGATTAGCGTTCAGGTGTCTAACCGATCGCGCCACGGAGGTCGTCAAAATTGTATATAGTTCCGTGGTGATGTGGGTAGATAAACTCGTTGTCTTTCTTTCGTTAGGGGTTGGCTTTAGGCATGGTTTAAGTGGCGATTAGATAAAATTTGATACCAATATTCCACAATAATTATAACATTATGTTTCTTAATTACTTACGGGGATTTACTCCGACACTCCATACACATACTTTATGACACTAAATAAAACATCAAGTGCAATTAATTATTAGTGGTTTATTTTTACTACTGCCAATAGGAAACTATTATAATATTATATAATAATATTAATATTATTTATTTTTACTAGCTGCTTTTCTATGTGGTAAGAGAGGAATAAGGTAAAGACGGTAAATCTATCATTAACATGTATCTTTATTAATGCAATCACAACCATGGTTAGCTATTCCAAAGGTGAAAAAGATATTAAGTCTCCAAAAATCTGCCTACTTTGTAATCGTTCGAGTTTAAATTTGCAAGGCCTACCTTTCAATACGGCTTCACAAACACATGTTAATTCTAAAGATTTTCGTAATGTGATATAATCACACAATCCCTGAAAACTTTGTTCAGCTTATGTCGTTATGCCTATTAAGCTACATTACATCAGTCTGTGAAGTTTGAATTGTACAATAACATTGTGAGGCGTCTACATGCTATGTTCCATTTATTCTCTTGTTGTTATTTGAGTTAATAATAATATGCATTTTAAACTTATCAGATGAATTTCAGTTATTTCGTTCATAATTATTCGGTATCTGTAATAGTGCCGTGCTAGTCCGTATAGTACTTATTGCTTTTTTCCTAGCATGTTGTAACTTTCTTAGATATCTTAGTAATAAGTAAAACCTAAAAGGCCAATAATGTAAGCTCCTTGTACAGAAGATATTTTCTTAGATATCTTTGGACACTGGGCTGGGTTGGCTATCGTATAAATAATGTTTGTAAACTTATTTCTCAAAAGTTTATGGACAACTTTCTCTTGAACAAAATAAATAAAAAGTCAAAACTATGTGTTTAATACATTTCTTAGATTTTTTATTACATAAGTGTCCCTATGGTTACCAGGTTATAGTTATCCTTCCTATCGATAACCTTATATTTTGCACAAAATGTCAAAAGTATGCGCTGCGCTGAATTTCATATGCGGTTACGATACGATATTTGAAAGTCAAATCCGAAGCGTTCCAGCATACAAGTATTTGATTTGCAACAAATTTATGAAACGTGTGCTCAAACACTCTCGGATATGATGCGAATAGTCACAAGTGAAATAAAGAGAATGTTTTAGAAGGTTCTAGATTCTATTAAAATAACATATTTTCAATTTGCTTTGAGGCACTTTTGCAGGGCAGTATGTATGTACGAGTATTTAAAAGAGAGCATAACTTATTTGAAAGAGTATTTGTATTAAGTTTCGTTATTTTACATTTACTTATTCACAACAAGATAACATACTTTATAGGCAAATCCCTAATGTGTATGCGAATTATAACATAAATTGTTACTTTAAGAATTACTGCTATTACTTATAGTAATCGAATAACATAATAAGATAAGCATATCCTCCTCTAATCCCTGTTTAAGAGGTCATAACCTTAGAAAAATAATATTTACGTGGTCTCTTTTAGTATTAGTAACAAAAATAAATTCGTGATGATCTTAACATGGAACATTAATAAATATAATAAAAACTTTATTAAAGAATAACAAAAATACAAACAAGGTCACGACCATTAACCCATGCGTGGTAGTCAGAGGTTCAGGTATCCATCTCCGCAGCCGCGGAGGTAGTCATTCTATCACTACCTCGAACCCACGAGTTGACCAGATAGTTAGTACTCAATGTGACAGCTGGCAAGCCATGTCGCCATTTACAAGCACAAACTATTATCCGTTCGGGGAACGGGTAGGTTCCCTCACAATGTTTTTCCTCACCGTAGTATTCGACGCATTTCGGAAATGTATTTTTATTAAAAAACTTTTTAAAAAATCTTTCGGAACTACATATAACAAAACTCCTTAGCACTTTGCTCCAAGCTCGAAGGAACTTGTGCAGGAACATTTCATTAAATTTACTGGACTTTCTAGGAATTCAATCAATGACAAACTCGATTCCTTGCAATCACCAAAACTATGCAATTATTACACTTCCGCTACTGTTGGTACAAGAACATGACCACTAGTAATAGATTGCTATCCAAATAGAAATTTACCTCTAGTCCCTTATTCGCCACCCAAAACATAACGGGAAGAACGGCAGCTAGTTAAATAAATTTACGTCCCAGGCTAACATGAAACAGATATTCCATTAAAATGATACGAGAAAGATTTGCATTTCACGGTTCGCGTCACTTTTGATAGGTAGTTTGTCTTTGAAATAGATCTTGCCGGTGCATCTTTGAAATATGGAAGATTTAATATTAGCATTTATTGAATCATCCAACAGCAAGACGGTAGTACTAATTTAATGTCGACTCAAATATTATATTAAAAGTTATAAACGGAACCCTAGATAGCGTATGTTTGCTTTTCAATTATTATAGTTCATTGAATTATTATTTAATTATGTAATTTTGAACCTATGCTCCGAGAAGATAAGGAAGGAGTTTTATTATTATTTTTGTTTCATTTTTTACTATGGAAAATTGCAGGCTTGTGTTTGTCAGCCACATTTGAATATATTTTCTGTTTCAGGTATGTACAAACAATGAAATGGGATTGGAATTCATTAATAAAAATACATATGTAAGTAACTAATTTGTTAATAACAAAGAGAACTAACTATAAGGACTTATTAATTTATGTACCGCCTATGTACTCACGTTCACATTTCCGTAAGGGTTAAAAAACCAAAAGCATTTTATTTACGGGAAAAGATGTGAGGAAAACTGGTTACGTAGCTATCGTAAAAATATAAAAGATATAATAGGAGACCATTACAACTCTATATTATAAAAAAGAATTCATAAATGTCACATTATACTATAAAATGGAGTTAACATCAGCCCTAAAAAAAAATTAAGATTGCAACCTAGCGTGACATTAGAAAGATAATCAAATAAACAACGGGTTCCGTCGAATAATAAGTCCAAATATGGTACTCCATAAATGGACATGTCGCACAACTTCCGTCTTTTTATCACACATGAAACTCCGTCGAGAATACCTTCTATGGAGTTTTATTACTCTATTTTATTATCGGTGTCTTGCATATGACTGGGAAAGGTCCTAACATAAAAATTGGGGTCCGTTGTTTTATGATGCTAGCGACATATGCTTGGGGAATAACTCTCTTATTATAGAAGACAAATCGTCGATGCAAAATAATAAGCAGGACATACCGTGAGTGAATTTACAACTACTAAACATACATACATACACATGCTTTCTTCCTTTTTTTAAGTATGTCGTTCCATTTCTTTTTCAGACAAAATCTTGGTGACATTTTGAGTTGGAAGGATCTCCAAAGCTTGATATCTCTTTAGTCGTTTTTAACATTAGCACTTAATATAGAGAATTAATAATCAAACGTCGCTACCATGATCTGGTTACTTTTGATATCAGAAGCCAATACAGAAAATTAATAACCAGACACACAACAAACACTACGATTTTTATCGTTACCATGCCAGTCAGACGGTTGCAACCACATTGCGAAAGTTTGTTTAAACAACAATATATCCAAATTTAATTAAACGTAAAAGTTAACGTGCAGTTTGATGAATAGCCGAACAATTTAATTGTTCAAGAGCAAAGGCTGGGCTGTAAATCAAGCGGCCCCTTTGTTTCGTTCTGCTGAAGGTTTAAATTGTGCTGAAAAGTTTGACCTGCCATGTTTTATGCGCTGGTTGTGTACAAGCTAAGAATGACCGTGGTTGCGCGGACACAGCGCTTCTTGTTAGACCACTGGAGTGAAGAAATGCTGTTTGTTTTGAGTACGATAGGTGACCGTCCAGATGATCATGTACGTTGGTTTTGATGAGGGAAATAAAGTAATATAACTGTAACTCTAGACAAATATTTATATTACGTATTGACATTTATATATACATTTACGTCCATTAATCCCTTTCGATGTGGACAGAACCCTGGAGACACGAAAATATCTCCAATATTTATGTAAAAAAGTGGTCTACTTTTTGCATAAATATTGGGGTGTGATGTAATGTGAAACATTGAATAGTACATTCCGTTTAGCCTAATAACTTAGTCGCTTCCTACGACATGCCGGAAAGAACTGCAGCCAATTAGCATTTTATATAAGTCCCAGACTAGCACGGGACATTGGACAATGGATAAATAATGGTCAGTATTTATGAACGGTCATCTAGTGCGGAATATAGTGTCTTTTGTACTTTGGCGTTAAGGCCTTTATAGTTACGGAGGTCAATTAAGTCTCTAACTACTCTAGAGCGTACTTAAAGGTCGTGAATCTTGAACCCGGAATTCTAAATTCAGACGTAGTAACTGAATCTCTACTGGTACTTAGGCTATATCTAATCTCACACTACATGAATTCATTTTCCACCTCATAAACTCTCAGGGATGTGATCCTACGATAATTATTACACCCTAACGGCCCCGTGCGACATTAGAAGCGTGAGTTAATTCTCGTAACGACTGAAGACGCCGCGTAAGAGGTGATTATGGAACATAAATGTGGTATTAAGGTACTATCGGCATAGAAAGGGGTTTCCTTGTGCTCATGAGCTTTTGATGATCATTAAATAATGTATGATCTGCTACGGTGGAGAAAAACGTTGTGACGAAATCTATCTACTGTTACTTTGATATATGGATTACCACCTGCTTTAAATTCCGTTTAGTTTGTTTAAGTCCCGAGCTAGATGGGACGTAAAAAGAACGCTAATTAGCTGCTGTTCTTCCCGGCATGTCGTAGGTGATGACGACGGAGGGACTATGGGTGTATGAAATCTATTGGGCGATAGGCTAGCTACTTGAAATCAATGTTAAATGTGACACCACACCCCCAAATATGCATGCTAATATGTGACCAAAGTCTTTCCACCCCGGAAGGCATTAAAGGACATTAATATATATGTTTGCACCTAATTTAAACGCTTATTATTGATTGAGGATGTTGATCCAAGATTACCATAATTACAATTACAAGTACCGCGGCTTCTGGGATGGATATTTGAACAGCTGTCTACCTGACAAGGGTTAATGATCTTGAGTGTTTATTATGATTACGCAATGAATAATGCACATAGAAATAAGACAACAATACATTGTGTTCAATATTTTTTATGCATGTATAATAATAATATTGTAGGACACTATTACACTAATTGAACTAGTTGCTTGCTAAGTACATATAAGACTTGTGTTAAGGTTACTGGTTAACGTATATTTAAGAAATATATACTTATTAAACAGCATAACCTTTTCTCATAAATTCAAATTAAGTTAGATACAATAAAACAAGGAATTAAAACTAACAAAATATTTACAAACTTAAAACTAATCAAAATAAATTACCTATAAATTAAATATGTCTAAAAAATTGTCGCTGTCGTTGGAGCAGAGTGCCCAATATGCTGGCAGCATTCCCCCTCTGAATAGCCAGACTAATTCTCTGGCGGAGGAAGCTACCAGCCCTTCGATCCCCACTGGACTCTTGCAGACGATGGGCAAGATCCCTTATGACCCCATGAGCCTCGCCCCCCCAAGAGCCGAGAGTTTCAACGGCAACTTATTAAACATGGATAAATACATCAATAGCATATATACTCGTAATCAACGACCAGACCTAAAAGCAAAAGAAAAAAGTAATTCTTAATTCTGCCTCCACCCGGAATCGAACCCTCACGAATAGCGTCCGGGTCGTTAACCAACGAGGTCCTTAGTTTTATACATGTATATTATGTTAAAACTATCCTACGGCTATCCATCCAACTACCAAGATACGCAAGCTGTCAATTGTCATAAATTTTCACTAATGGACCCTATTTCCCTCCTCAAACGTGTACGATACGCCCACACTGGGAAACAATGACTACCACGTGAAAACGGCTACTAGTTTCGTTTCCATGGTTTTAGTAACGTGATTACGCTGTGTAGTCTTGAATGTCACGTGTAACTATGTATGAATGTATTATATGGAATATAAGAAGAGTTGTTTTTGTAATAGGAATCTATATGGTAATAAAATAATAAGTATTAGTTTTTTTTTCAACAATTGCAAAAATAATTTAAAAGATCTTTAAATTTATTTATAAGTACGATATTAATCTATGTTAAATTTGATGAGCAATAATGATATGGTATGATTTAGTACACAATACCTCACTATCTTTCCGGGTGGACAGAACTTTAGCGACAAATTTTATCTGGCGCTTTTAATAACTTTAAAGAAGATAATTTTAACTTTTTAACTATAGGAACTGACATGTCTCAAATATGGAATATTGCTCACTTAAGACTAGCCCATCACTTAAGGTTAGGGACATAACATGCTAGGAAAAAAGGCATCTATTTATACATTAGCATTCTATTTTTTACATCCCAACTTTTCTTATCGAAAATATTTAAATAGCTGACGAGTGGAAAGGAAAATGCAAAGGCTTTTCTTTTAACAAGTTCAAAGTTGAATAGGCTTGCTTCGGCGTAAACAGGAAAATCAGCTACTTATTACCAGGCAATGATTTCGGCTCATTTTTCCTTTGCTAAATTGAAAGGACCTTCACTTAAAACTTTACCATATTAATCAAGTTAATCAAACTTAATCATGCCTCAATCATATATTGTATCAATAGGTTAAAAGGTTCTTAGGTTAGAAGTCTGATACTATATTTGTCCCATTATGCCTTTGTTGGGACGTAGGAAGAATGCTAAATAGCTGCCGTTCTTCCCGGCATGTCGTAGTAGGTGACTGAAGGACTAGGGGTAAATGGAATCAATTGACCGAGGGGCTGTCCTGTCACCAATGTTCCAAATGACATCGCAATGAGTATCCACATCAAATGAATTTTCATTTTAAAAAGTGTCCTAGGAGATATTGTCGTGTCTCTTAAGTTTTGTCCACTCTTAAAGGAATTAAGGGACGTGAATATACATATGTAATTGAATGTAAAAATGTAAATATATGTATAGCTTAATTGATTGTGAATAATGGGTGACTATACGAGTAACCATAACCGGTGAGTGTGTATGAGGTTGTCAATGAAGTGAAAGACAATGGTCATGTTATCTCTGCCTACCCCTATGTAGAGAAAAGACCGTGATGTCTATGTATGTTAATTGGCGTTTGGCGATGCAAAACAAACGCGTTCACGTTTGTCACGACCATTAACCCTTACGGGGTAGTCAGAGGTTCAGGTGTCCATCTCCGCAATTGCGAAGGTAGTAAATCTATGGTCACCTCGAACCCACGTGTTGACCAGATTGTCTGTACTTAATGTGACAGGTGGTACGTATACTAACTATTACCTGGTCGGGAAACAAAATCAAGTATCCAAATATTTAAATAAACCACTAAAGCCTTAATTTATGTACTAAAGGGTTCTATAGAAGTCCTTAGGGATCATAAATGTTGTGGGTTTACGTTGCTTTCTAGGAAATTGTTTTTTCATACTGATTGATTGCTCATGAATTATTCAGGAAGATGTTTGGCATCGATGCAACATTACGGTTCTAGATATAAAATGATAACATACATTATGAGTCATAAACTCTCACAGGGTTGGAGATCATTTTATATACTGTAATCACTACATAGTATAAAACAAAGCTTAAATCTTTGAAACTATGCAACGGATTTTGATGCGGTTTTTTTTAATAGATAGGGTGATTCAAGAGGAAGGTTTATATGTATAATAACATCCATTAAATAGTGGAGTAGGCTCTATATTTTATAACCGTGCGAAGCCGGAGCGGGTCGCTAGTTCTATATACATGCCGATCAGGGCTTGAAGATAATTTGAGGAATACAATACAAGGAGTAATATTTTTAGGTTTTATATTTGTAGGGTGATACTTGTATTATGCATTAAAATATGATACTACTTCTATGCGCCGACACTAAACGTGCTCTAACTTCACTCGAAGTAAAATAATCAAGATGATTAACCCTTGTGAGGTAGTCTGAGGTACAAGTGAACATCTCCAAAATAGTATATTTGATGGTTTCAACTTATAGTGCTAAATAATCTATATACTCGTATAATCAGTCTCCCAATGTTATCCTTGCAAATCATTACCGTTAATTGTACACTACATATACACGATTACGCAGACAGCTTAGAGTTTCGATAGAACATATCATATAATAGTACCTAAAGTATAATACACAAGACAATCCATCTTCACACTCAAATCTATTCTAAATATATTATTCATCCCACATATTGCATGCAAAAGCAGCTGATTACAAACTTTCATTCCCAAGCTAGTCCGAAGCCTCAAATATATACAAAATGTTGTATCAAATATCCCTAAGCGTTCCGCTTGTCTACTGAAAGATGTAAAGCATGTTACCTCCGCTCCAGGCTCAATTTGTAACAAATAAATAAACGAAACTCAAAGGCGGGCACGTAACCGCAAGTCTGTAAAACCTTTGCCTAAGCGGACCAGAAATTTATAATGCACACAGAGTAAGGTACAGGCTGAGGTGGTTTAGACTGTTTGCTGTATTGGTGGGATTGGTTCGTATTTTTTTCAATAGAGGGCAGTGGTATTAATGTGCAATTAAAAATTAAATTAGAGATTCCGCCACATAAGGTGGCAGTTGGAGGCGTCGCCACAGTCGCGTAATTCAGTGTTACCAGTAAACACGCCAAAACTAGCACTCACTGTGCCATACGGCTCGATACATTATAGGTTTCATTTGTAACGGTCTTTGGTTGCAGAGCTATAAACTCAAATAAAACAAATTAATATATCAAAGTCAAAATATGTTTATTAAACTATTTCAAACATGATTAATAATTAACGGGACTTATCCTTCTTATTATATATTACATATATTATGAGTTCCTTCACTCTGTCCGCAATAGACCGTTTAGTGTGTTCGACGTAGGATTTCCCACAGCTGCAATCAATCTTATACACACCCTTATATCTTATATCATGAGTATTATTCGCGAATCTCTTAAAACTATTATTTCAAACATGGCACTGAGCATTGTCTTTACATATTTTTTACCGAGGTTAGATCAGCGGAGACATTAGTTAGATCACATTTAGGAGTAATACTAAATTTACCTTTCATACAAAATAGCACGCAATGGCGGTAACGTCAAATTTAGTTCCAAGTTTGGCTACTGCCACCTTATGTGGCGGGATCTCTAGTGTGCAATTTACCACACTTAAAAAGTATAGTAGTATTACTCAGTTATTACTTAAAAAGTCGTAATTCAAATAAACATACATACATGTATTAGATGTGATACTATATAAAAAACTAGACTAAAAGTAAATGAAATCAGACGCATTATCTTTAATTATTCATTACGGTACTCCAAGTTTCAAATATCTTTGTCCGTTATAAGTTTGAAAGTTTATGTTTTCCTATTGCAATAGTTATACGTCTCAAATGTGTTAATGGTACTGAATCGAATATATTTAAAATTCTAATACGTAACACAATCGCAATCTGTCTCTAGAAGTTTTTGGTAAAAAAACTAAATACAGGGTCGTAAATGCATAGAATAGAATTATTTTCATGTTTCGATGTTTGTTTAAAGACTCGTACAAAACAAAAGGGTGTAGGCCATTCATAATGCACACGTTGGTTTGTACATTTGAATTATTCCAACAACAGACTTAACCCTTGGCTCGGTTTAGAGTTGATACTTGTATGGATAAATAAAATGTTTGCCTACTAAACATTTTATAATACATTCATACACGTTGATGCTTTTAATCTCGTTCGGGGTGGACAGAACCTTAGAGAGACAAAAATATCTCCTAGGTCATTTTGTAGCATGAATGTTGGATAATATTATGAATATATTATTGTATAATACGTATATTAATATAAAATAATAGTAATAGCAGATATTAATTCAAAGTCAAAACTAAAATTACGTGTCATGTATTTTCGATTATAATAATCGTTCAGAATTAGGGGCTGTGTGTAACACATCAATTGAGCATTGTGACGATCTTTGATTTGTTGGTACTTTTAACGTGATAATCAGTATCCAATGTCACAGGTGGTCAATCATACCACCGCATACAGATACAGAAGTTTCAGCTCAGTGTTTGTTGAATAAACTCAACTTCGTTACTTACTACGAAAGCATTTTTCATGAAATACGTTAAAGTGTGTTTTATTTCGAAATTCAAATTAAGTTACTATCCGTATGTTCTTTTAAGCATGCTCTTATTAAAATACCACGTCAAAAGGCTTTAATATAAACACTCGCTTGGGAACCATCCAGAAACGGGAACACATTTTAATAACCATAAATATTTTATGATGTGTAAGCTTTAAACCGGGCCCAAGCTAATCCGGGACTTAAGTTTGAATTACCAGCTGTCATTACGTTTGGTTTACGTTACGCTTTTAACTCTTTCTGGATAATCAGTGGCTGGTTGTATACAAAGTGACAGATAGTAAAGACTATGTCACGGTTCACGGACTGAGTTATAAGGACAGTTCTCACGATGTGTCCTTGTTCTGCACAAAAGCACTTAATCAAACAGATGGTCTCTCATCCAGTTACCAATCACGTTCAGCATTTATATTCTTCGTTGCTTCAATTCATGTACATTTTACTTTATACTACTCAAAGTAATCACTATTTTTTTCTTTATTAAGCCATTCACCACTAAGATTATGTCGGCTGAAATACAAACACTGATGCCATGGCGTTTGCATTTCTTGTTATTCAGTCGCTATGGTTACACCAACGCCGCTAGCCGCTACAACCGAAGAAAAACGAAGTCGAATCTGCAATTCTTCTCTTGATTGTTCTTCGGTTCGTTCCAGTTGAGGATCCAAATATAATCCCAAAACAAACATATTTAGCCAATTTGGCATCACAATTGACGAAATATTCAACCTAAAATAATTATTTGTATTTTCAACTTTCACTGCGCTGCTGACTTTGTTGACAAATCATAGACGATTGTAATCACTATTATTTTACTGACAATCGTACACCCGTACATAGAAACTGCCATTTTTTGCAAACATTCTATACTTTTTCATTTGTCCTTTGTCTTGGTATTTTTAATATCTGCCATAAATGTTTCATGATGTTTATGCTTTAAACATTTATGTATGTTGTAAGTGTTATGCTCGTCTTGTTATATTGTAGCTAAAGTGCATTAATGATTTATGATCATACTTATGTGTCGTAAAGACTTTAACATTACACATACATATGTATTATGTGTATTTATTCTTCAATTTATTGGGCAGTACAATAATATCATTACTCTATTTAAAATTTTGACATTTCAATTGGATTTATTGAGAAATATTACGTGAAAACAATTTATACCTCAAAGTCAATGAATGTCAAAACTTATAAGTCAAAATAAATACAAAGGTGGAAATATTTTAATTATCTCTCATCACCTACTTTACCCTAAAAAGGTAAAGTAAGGTATACTTTACCTTACCCTAAATTGTAAACTAATCGGAACTACGTGCTATTGTTTCCAAACTTCTATTTACGTACCATGTATAAACAATGGAATTTAATCCTTTACGACGAATCCAGTGGTGATCACAATTGAATATTACAATGTACGACTATACATGTAAATTACATCTGCCTCAGCATGAGACCTAAGAAATTCCAACGAGGGAAACAGCTATTGAATTCGTGGAATGAAGTGAGCACGGCACAATGCATTTTATCTTAGCCCCGCCTTGCACCTCGCTATACTAGAAATTCCAGCTCAATCGGTGCCTTTCATGGTGCTGTGAATAGCTTCGCCTTTGATCAATAACTGCTGTAAATTGTATATGTGCTCTTCGTACAGGTGCATGTTATTTGATTGGCGTATTGGTCACCCTAGTAAGACAATTGATAAGCAACATACAGAAGCAGCGAGATATTATAAACGTACGTGTATATAACCACCTTTATATTTTATAAATATGAATCACCAACATTATCTAGATATGGAAAATTAAGGGTTCGTGATCTATACCTTAGGTATTACGTAAGTGTGTGTTGATGTAATATATATAGAATATCGGCTTATTAAGACACAATAAAAATAATAATGAACAAAAACTGCATAACAACTTGCTCCAATATGGATCAAATCACTAACCTTTTGATAACCATTCCTTGTCCCAACCAACGAGCTATATCCGGGTACATAACTTTCGCAAATGATCTTTCCCGCAAAACATGAATTCCTCGGGGTGTCCCGTAATAAATCGGGGTGGGGACAAAAAGCCATTCTCTGCAACCTTGCAAGATATATCTATTGAACTCTGTGCTCCAAGGACTTTCCTTGTTTCATTTTAAAAAGTAACTTAATAAAAGTAAGAAAAGACAAGTCATTGGGGACATGTCTTCACATAATGAGGGTCTTAATTGCGTAGGAGTCGTCCTAGTAAGTCGTATAACGCAGAATTTGGTGACATACTAACGATAGATGTCAGGTTAGAATGTCAGCTTTGTAGGTCTAGGTATATTTCACGTTATTTAGTCCCTTCCTGATTGAACGAAACCTTAGAGACATACTTCTGTCACTTTTAACTATTATATTGAATAAATTCAGGATGCTAACAATGTTCTATGTTTCATGTACATAGTTACGTATTTTATTACGTCTAAATAATGTCCATATACACTGTAAAATAGCAAAAGAAGGAGGCGTACCTAAACCTTGGTCCCTTGGGGTGGACCCTAATAAATTGGCCTAACGAGCTCAGCGCCACTTGTTAGAGGTTAGAGGGGCACAAAAAGTGTGCTCATCGGATATTTGACAGATTGGTCCAGTCACTACTTTGGCAGAAGATTTTCGTCTGTTATGATAACATATTAAGTACACTATTGATTTTATATCAGTGTGAGATTTTTTGTAATTATTTATATTTACTTAGTACCGTTTTAGATGTCTTTAATCACTAAGATATGTGAGAATATTATTTGATGTTATCTAAATCTAAATTATTATCGTCAAAAGTAATTAAGGATATTCAAAACATTGAAGAGTCGCTTCAGTAATAACTATCATTGTCCAGAATTAGTTCTTAGAATAGTCTACTAGTAAAAAGGTCTCAAATATAATAAAACTGTTTATAAATGACCTCAAAAACCATAACAGTTATGATACTTGTTATTGTTTTCCTATTGTTATCCAAAACCACAAGCCCCCATACATTTCCACGGAACACTACCCATCTTGTCGCAGTACTGTGGAACCAATACTTTACAATGAAGTGGCTGGCAATGAGTGTCCATTCCGCTATCCATTACATTAGGAGGGAGGACACTAACGTTGCAGACGATTGAGGGCCTCGACAACTATCGCCTTGCCTTCCGGCTTTTAAGATAGATGTCGCCACTATCGTTGCTTTTTATTACTTGGTCAAGTATGTTTGGAAAGCCATTCCGGTTTAATGTATGAATGTATTCTAGGTATGCGATTTTCATTATTTGTGTTTAAGTAGTAAATCAGTAAGAAAATAATGTTTTACTTTTGTTTATATCGCTTAATATGAAAATATACATGAATTCTTTTATTTGACGTAGCAGGTTATATATATTTTTGATACTGCGTATATTCAAACAAAATTGTTTGTATCTAGAACTAATAGACTATAAAAAGCTTAACAATTCAAATCGCTATGAACAAACCCCAGACAAATTCCATTCTAACCAAGCCAAATATGACTGTCATGTTTTATCCTCAGGGATATCATCCACCAAAACAGTACATACACAGCCTACGTGCTGTTGCAACGTTGTTAGCCTGATAAATCCCGCAGCTCGTATCGTCTAAACACACAACAGTCGCCATATTGTGCAAACGTTGAGCCACAGAACAGAAGCCAACAGCCAGTCAGCTCACGGGAAACTGTTATCTATGCAAAAACAACACGAAAAAGGCCTTTGTTCTAACTATGTGCATTTCTGTTTAGTCATCGTTTTTGTATGGGATATGTTTTAGTTTATAAACTACAAAACGAATAACAAACAAAATAAAATTCATAGAGAAATTTATACTATGCAAATAGTTGTATTGTTATAGGTCAGTCTGGTTCTTTTTGGGACTTAAATAGTAAACAAGAAATTATTTCCGAGTGTATTTAATATATTTTGCAGTCTATTTCAATGAAATTTTACATGTTCAGATAAGAAGTTCTTGATCATACATAAAAAAGTGTATCTAATAAAGATTTAAATTAAATACATGCAATATAAAGTGACGCTAGCTAGCTAGCTACGAATAAACTTTTTGTATAGACTCTCGTAATATTGCAGTAGCAATCAAATAATACAGAAATAGCAGATATTGTGAAAACGTTCCTATAACGAAATAATTTAAATTCAAAGGCTGCACTCAGCACGATCGGAACCTTTTCAACTCGTAGTAATTGCAATCGCAAGTGGTCGATCGTAGTCGCTGTGCTTTGTATGCTACGGATATGATCTTGCTTCCTCTTATCACTATTTTGTAGTCGCTTTAATGAAGCGAAACTTTCATTAGTTCGATGGGTTTGTTTACTTTAAATATATGTTTTAAGCTGTTATATACAAATTAAGTTTTTTTATTTATACATAAGACAGAACAGTTTCGGTGATCATAAATATTTAAAGGTTTGTAAGTTCGTAAATTTATTTCGTTAACTCTAAATCTGACCAACAAGTCGTCTTCGTTTTATACTTTAATTCTTTCTCAAGGAATAAGTAAAATCAGTATTAGTATTTTACTATCAAATTAAGAACATAATTTAATATGCCCAGCATTTAACTATATAAACTAACAACATTTCCTTCACGTACCATAGAGACTATAAAAGTGAAAGAATGATTAAAGTTGCACAGTTCAAGCAGAACCTAATACAGGGAGTCTCACTTGGATGGCACGTGCAGTTGTGTATGACACGTTCTGTTAATAAAATAGCGGAGGTACCTCGAATGCGTGGCATGGAGAAATGTTTATTGGATTTCCGTATGGCATCGACAATGTTTTGTTTACTTCATAAAATAGTTTTTGTTGGTTTGAAATTGCTAGTATTGTGATAAATGAAAGTAAAAAGAGAATTTAATGAGCGAGTTGTACTTAGTTGTAATCTTACAAATTTCGAGTTATTATTTCGAACATTTAGTATTTCAGTGATATACCTTTTTAGTATATTCTCGGCAATAAAGCTCATATTTAGTGTATATTACGTGATTATGGTAGCTAAGCTGATAACTTAATAGTTTATTGTTATTATTAGCAGTTGTTGCTTATTCTTTGCAATATTTTTGAGCACACTAAGCTTATATTTTGCGAATAATAAATTCTGAGGCAAAAACAAACTTCAAGCACACTCTTAAAGTTCTAAATTGATTTTTTCTTGGCAGGCAGTGTTTTTTAGGAAAACTTCCTAAGTTTGCGGAAGGGCTTACTTTAAACTCACCAACTTTCTTTCTTAAGTGAAGCTCAAGAGATTAGGAGAACACTTTTTCACTTTCCGTGTAAAAAATTCCAACATAATAAATGAGACTTTCTTCTATTAATCAACTTTATTTTGTTCAGCCAGTAGAGTCATAGTTATCTGTATTTATTTATTAAACTAGTGACAGTTATGGTTTAGTGGTACCGTGGTCATACATTAGATAGAGCAGGTTATATCACAATCTATTCCCTTATCCTCATTTATCCTCATCAAAAACTCGATTCCATATAACTAATCTCTCTGCAAAAGAAGAGAAGAATATTCGAATCTATATAGTTTTTAATACATTAGCTTTTTATAAATAATGTAAACTACTATATAATAATCAACAAATTAACACTATCTCCATAAAAGTTCATTAATGTTTTTCTAACTTGTCATTGGCATATTAATCAACTTCATCGAGCAATTTATAAAACTGAATTTCAAGACTCCACAAAAAAGGTTACGAAACAAAAAGTTCCTACTCATTGGTACAATGACAAACTGTCAAACAAGTGTCATCCATTATTCGTATACAACCTTGGAGGCTAGTCGAAAGGGCTAGGGACCATAAAGTGCTTTGAAACAAAACTTTTGGGTCTATCAATCTGGGAAACAAAGCCTCTTATTATAGCGATACGTAGGCACATTATAAATTCATTCATATATAATGTACAATCACAGATGATATAAGTACAGTCAATGCTCAAAGTGCAGTCCCAGTAACTTTATATAAGGTTTACGTTTATAAGAACAAAAGACAATATTTTTCATTTCGAAGCTCGCAAACGTATAGTGGCCATGACAATGCATAGTGGCACCATTTAAAATGTAAAATATTTTCTTTTAGCGCTGACTGTACATGGCTTACCATCTGTCACATTGAGTACTGGCTATCTGGTCAACACGTGGGTTCGAGGTGGCATAGAATTACTACTTTCCCAATTGCGAGAAACCTGAACCTCTGACTACCCCGAAAGGGTTAATTGCAGTGAACACGTTTGTCTTTATATATAAATTAACTCATGATACAAAAGCTACAGGTTCAGTAGTTAATTTACGTTAAAGTAGCAAATTGTAAAAATAAACTAAAGGTCGTATTTCACAAAAGCTCTCCCTTCGTTACGCGACAAATTAAGCTAGTTATACACGATCATACCTTTGAGTCAAGCTAATTGCACGTGCCTGTAAAGTGTACTATAGTCATTCGTATTTTTAGTCCATGTACACGACTGTAATACATTACGGGGTGTGGAGAAGTTAGGGTATCTTTAATACTATGGAATAAATGTACTGCCATAACGCATATATTTTTGTCCCAATAGTTAGTACTATAATAATTATAATGACACATATAGTCACTCCCATATAATTTCGTACTCACATATATATAATATTCGTATATTATATTAAGATAAATAGTAACAGAACTAAAGTAATAGATTAAATAACCTTTAAATTCTTGCGCTACCTCGTTCTTGTCACATGATACCAGAATTTACCCAGTGCATTAAGTTAATTATACACGGACATGCGCCTTTGAGAATAGTTAATTGGATGTCTGGCTGAAACGTCTGAAACGGCTGCCTCGTATTTTTATTTATGTTTCGAAGTGCATTAGCTATAGTTTTATTACTTCATTTATTTATTTTACATAAAAATACATGTACTTTAATCCCTTTTAGAGTAGATAGAACCTTGGAGACATGAAAATGTCCATAAGTTGCCTCCAAATACCGTGAAGAACAGCAGCTAGTTATCATTCTTTTTACGTCCTAGATAGCACGGTATTATTATTGTATTAGTAGATATGCTTTGAGTACTAATTGTCAAAGGACTGTTAACTAAGGATTTTATTAGTACCTGAGGGTCTGGGGGTCAATATAAGCTTTTGGCAATGAGCAATGTTACGCTAAAGTAGAGAGAAAGAAAGGTAATATCACGGTGTTCCTAACCATCCCAGAATTGATTATACTCCGTGCTTATACGTATGTATGAACACTATTTCAGGGCATGGGACATACATATTACAATACATATGACAATATTTATCTCGTTAGTAATATCTGCATGAGATTATAACCCGTAATTTAAAAAAAACTTGGTTGTAATAAATTTTTGTCTGCGTCAAAAAAACGTTATAATAATAACGCTGTAATTATATCACGTTATCTAGAATCTTTCAAATAGCAAAGGTACCTCAATAACTAACGCTATTCACATATTCCTTTACAAATCCTCTTCATTATATTCAAGCTCCATACATATACGACAATACACTACCAAGAATCGAACCCGGAACTGTCTTAAATAGTTCACAGTTTCCTTTGCTCTCATGCTAACTACTTCCCCGAACAGCTGTAAGACATTATTTTGACTGTAACATTGTTCTCAATACTGAAAGCAACTGTATGTATATATACATATGTATGTGTATGTTTGTATATATATAAATGCCAATTGTTTGAAATAATAGAATTTGTGGCTACATGATTAACTTATGGATAGATTAAAATGTTTCAGCCAAGTTTTAATAACGTTTACTCCACTCCAGACGAAGATCCAACTTGGAAATTCAATTTCTCATTGTATTGCTGCGAACTATGATTTGCTTCGCAAACTTAATTATTTGTTCTTATATTTATTTTCTCTTTCTATATTTTTATACATAATACAGAAATACATCCAACTGTCACGTTGAGTAATGACTATCTGGTCAACGCATGGGTTTGAGGTCGCCATAAAATTACTACCTTCGCGATTACGGAGATAGCAACGTGAACCTCTGACTACCCCGCAGGGGTTAATGGTGGATTTTTCGTCTTTTAATATAGAAATATTATCAACTACGTAATGAACAGTGTATTATTTTGTCATTGTTTTATTTGTTTACACATATTATAGCAAGATTATTTAATAGGCTATTATGAGAGATCTACAGGGACACCGAAAATCACTTGTCACATTGCTTATTGGTGTTTATTAGATTGAATTTCATAACTCCACAAATGTTAAAATGGATACGCGAATATTATGTGCGTGTATATATGTTCTTTACAAAACATTCTTCCATTAGCTAACTTCACTTTTGACCTTTAAACTCGGAAAACGATAGTTGTTTGTATTATTGTTATATTAGGAATTATAATCTTTATCTACCCCTCTAATTAAGGCCTTACATAATATTTGTAAATTGAGTACATTTTCAGTGATCGAATGTCATTGCAAAGAGCTAATTGAAAATGGAAACGTTTTTCACGACCTGTTCCCGAAACGGAGTAACAGCAATTAACAAGCCTACTCTGGCTGATTGATTGCTATCTGACCTCGGATGAAAGCTTTTTCTATGTTTGACAGATATATATATATATATATATATATATACTCACGACTTTATAGCGTTTGGGATTGACGGGATCCTGAGATCATAATAATTACTAATATTAGGGTAGGGTAGTAATGAAAAATTCGCGACTAATTGCTGGCTCATCACCTAAAATAGTGATTCAAGTCTAAGTAAGATGGCATATGTTAAGAAATATTTAATATTTTTTCGTAAATATGTAGTTTTTGTTAGATTTAAGTTTTTTTATGTTTTAATTTTTTACATAATATTTAGTTTTTTGAATGAGATGTAGTGAAAATAATAAAAAGATTTACAAGATTAATATATATAAAAAGAAATTTCGTAATTACATTATATAAAAAAACCAATTATAACTAAGCAAAACATCTCTTATAAACAAACCAATGGTATTCCGAATTGGATTATGTACGGGAATGTATAATATGAATATTTAAATAGGCAATGAGCCCTGACATTGATAGACAGCCTTCCTCAAGGATATTCGTTGGTAATGGCCTTTGGGAAATCTCAATCTCACCTCAGCTACACAATTTGTTTCTAAGATAGGTAGTACCTGCATGTAAGAGGTGATTAGTTCGCCAAAGTTACTAAGTTTTAAGGTATTAAAGTACTAAGTTATTAAGGTTAGTGTTTAAAGGAACATCCGATAATACGAAAATGCACTCCTAAAATACTAAATTGTACACCAAATTCATACAGTCCCAAACCTAAACTTTGGTGTGCATTCAGCGATATTTTGGTGTACATTTCAGTATTTTTGATATGCATTGAATTATTTTCATTAGATAAGTATAAGTAGAAGTAGTATTATTATTTTTTGTAATATTGTATGCGATGATTAGCATTCGCATTAGGGATTTGAGCTTATTGTATATAAAGTAAGGAGTACATACACAATGTATCAGTATTCGTAAAGAAGGGTAGACAAAGATTAAGAATTCCTTTTTTTCGATCCTGATAATACTTATTAATTGACAACCATTCATTGCATATATACTATGTACTCGTTAGTTATCGATTCTTTAAATTTATTGATCAATCAGATTAATAAAAATATAGTGAAATTAAATTTGTAACTTTGGTAATAGCTGGCTAGCTCACTGATCAATAGTTTATACCTGTAGTCCTTTGTCAAGCCTAAAAGAACGGCAGCTAGTTTACATTCTTCTCTTCATCAATCAATGGCGAACAGAAATTTAATAGCTATTAAAATCGTCATACAAATCCGAATTCACAGTAGCGCTCTGTGTAATCGCATTATTTGTTCATCCGATGTTATCAGAATCGCACCGGATCCGAAACTCGTCAACATAATGTGCTCTACATACTCGCACATTCACAAATCGATCTGCCACTGCTACTACCGATTAGGAAAGCGGTAGTTGACTATTCACTATTTGCAAATTACACCTATTCATTAATAAGGTTCTTTAAACGAAAAAGAAACAAAATAATGTCACCACTATCGTAAATAAAGGGAGCCAAGTCGTAAGTGTAGTTCGTTTGTCATTTTTAATTTAAGCCTAATCTAGTCTAGTTTTAATTCCAGATTAGGATTAGACAGTGTCTGGCTGCTTTAAATATATATTAATTTATCTATTATTAATCAATAATGTTAAGAACAAAATTTATCAAAATTATATATTTATTTTACCAGATATACCTATTCTAAGAAATGAGCATCATTCTATGGTGTACAACTCATGCATTTTGCAATTAATGAAATTAATCCAAAGTCTCAAATATTATTTAGTCAAGAAAACACTGCCCTAAGGATAATCTAAGGATCATCCATCTTTGACTTGTTCCGTCAAAATATTGGCTCCCCTTCGATTCTATAAAAGCCTATTAACTAATTAAGAGAGGGTGAGAGGTCAAATTTATCGAGTTAGGGAGGTATTAATGCACTTATAATGTGAATTTATTGTGTATCTATTAAGTGAAATATAGCTACAAATGAGCCTTGGATAGTTGAGTTTTAGTCAGTGTCTTTGAACACAAATAAAATTTCTATCTGTCTAACATTTACTAAATTTAAAATAGGGTGATTACCTGTCAAATATTAATTGCAAAAATTAGTATCAATAGTAAAAACTCTTTTTTGCAAAGACTCAAGAATAAAATAAAGCTGGTGTCATGAACTTTTTCCACAGCAGCATGCCAATCTAAAAAAAAATCTGACATATACATTGACATCCTTTAAATCCTTTGAGAATGGACAGAACTTTGGATATACGATCATATCTCCTAGGTGACTTTTTAGTATAATTTTTGGGGTTGTAATGTAATATAGAACAAGAGTGACCGGATGCTAAATCTTAGTCTAAAAATGATACTCAACAATTAACCATTTTACCAAATCTGTCAACAACCCACTTGATATTTGTGATGCTTTTATCATAGACCGGCATTTGCATCCAACGGTAGGTGCAGCTTCAAACTACCAATACTACCGCCGAATGCCGAAACGGAAACGCAGCAGTAGTAAATTCTATGAACTAACTGATGCTATCGCGTTTTGCCTTTGGCGATTGATTTACTAGTTCTGACGATGTAATGTGGATTTTGTATGTAGCTCAGTTATATGATATGGCAGTGAGAGTAGTGTGTACATGAATGAATAATAAAATTGTACTTAGTAACATTTGGAATCGTTTGGGAATGGTATTGTTGATTGCTAGTCTAGGATGCAGATCAGAAACTCATGTGTAGTAATTAAAAGGGAACTATATTTTCTATCACCAAAATTTATATTTGTCATCAAGTTGTATCACCTAATAAATAGATCTATCGCAACGAAATATTTTCGTTCTCAGATAAACAAAAATTGTTCCCAGGTATGAATTATCAAATTAATGTTAATATATGTGTAAAATAAGACATCGATAACCAATAAAATTATATTGCATTACATGAATATAAACTTCGTTCTTATAATAACAGTTTTGTTACTTAAATAATAGCTCTGTGCTCAGAATGGTAGATCTGTCACCAAATAAATCGATTATCGATCCCTGACTGCGACTCCTTTTTATTTGATATTTTGTCACCAATACAGTAGTAACATTTTATTTCGTTCAGATATTAAATTAATAGTATTCGTTACCAATTTAATACATCAATTTATAATTTTAATGAAAAAATGAACAAAGTGGCGGAGATCAAGTGGCGCGCTTTAAAAATTGACCAATCCGGCCTCAGCGATGGGTAGTAGGTAACTAGGTTCGATCACACGATGCGCGATGCGGGCGGGTTAGGTTAGGTTAGGTAAGGTTTTTTTTTTTCAAGAAAAACTACACACTACAGGCATTGTTCGCCCGTACCATTATTTTTTTTTGTATCTTTATATCTTTTTTTTTAACATGAATACTCATATAGTCCAGTTTTATTATACTACCAAATTAATACTTAATTACTACTTACTACTTAATAAATTTCTTACATTATACATGAAATCATTATTATGATCCTTTATACATATAATTATTTGATTTTATACTACGATTATATATTATTAATCACTTAACTGGTTAGATTAGATTAGATTTTTTATTACACATAACCAATTTATATGACAATTGACAAAGGCTCCAATGTGCATACAGAGAGTGTTATATGATCGTCAAAAATAAACTTATAACTTTATAATAATTATCGTATATAAAAATAGGTATACTTAGTTATTAACATACCATTTTGTATGCTTAATGTCATGGTTCACAACACAATAAAAATTAATGATTAAATAATAATAAATTAACAAAAATAAAGAATAAAATTATATAAAAATAGCAATTTAAATTTGAATTAATAAATTTAAATTGTCAAGTTATATTAGGTTAGGTTAGGTTTTTTTTTTTTTTTTTTGCAGTTACGGCCTCGGGATGGAGTTACGGCCTCGGGATGGTAGTTACGGCCTCGGGATGGTGTGCGCGTGACCTGCGCGCCTCCCATTAGGGTTCGGGCGGGAGAATCTCCCCTTCCGCCCTAAGCGTTAGCTCGGGACAGGGTCCGGTGCCCATTGCCGGACGCCGCCTCGGTCGGGGTCGCGTGATGTTATGCTCACGCGTTCCCGCGGCCCTAGCCAATGAGGCACCCGAAGATCACCGTCAGGTTTTAGTCGGTTCGAGTCCGACATAACCCTCCGGCACCCCAGAGCCGGCGGGTATCCGTGGGGATTTCCTGACGTAAAAAAAAAAAAAAAAAAAAAAAAAAAAAAAAGGTTTTTATTTGCACTTAATGCAATTTTCTAGTAACATAATATGATTTATTGGTGATCTCTTTAAATTATTTTGCTTAAATACTTATTAGGACACACCTATTATAATACATACAAAAACATTTATTTGGTACTAGACCTTATATCTCAGGATTTTAGGTGATTTATTGTGGAACTGATTTTGCATTGTTTGGTGACTACATTTTGGTGACAGATCTACTATTTTGAGGACAAACCCTATTATTTAAGAAACACAAAACTAATTAAATTGGTGATAGCTTAAATGATACCCTAATTAAAATCATCGAGATCATGTCGTGTGTATATGATTTAATAAAAATTAAAGAAATAGATATATAACAACATATAACATATTTCAAATAGTACATGTAGTACACAAGAGCGTCACTTAAAAATAAAATTATTTTAGCTTGATTGAGAATTCTAAAGATCTATTTCGTCTAATCTGGTATATGTAGTAAACACAAAATAAGATAAGACAAAAAAGACTTACCCAGATTGATGTTTTCATCAGATACATGACGTGGATTAATTACGCCATTTCAATGCGAAACGGATCGATAGGGAGCATGCATCAAAGTTTTGTACTACCCTTTTGGTCAATTTAAATAGATATTCTGGTTCGCAACATTGTTAGTTAGTTAGTAACTTTTGCAACTATTGATAGTTCATATATTCGTACTGTTGCTGGGTTATTACTATTCTGTGACTAGTTTTGATCAACTTCTCTTTCATGACAAAATATCAATCGTTTAATTTGATAATTTATTGACATATATTTTATTCTAATGACTCTCAATAAGTGTTGTATGATCCTCATATCAAATAACTAATGTATGTTATTTGTTTGTTGCAGATAATTCTGTTATTCGCCGCGGTATATGAGGTAAGATTTATGCATTGACCGATCCCACCTTTATCAGTATGTGATAAAAAGACGAACGAATGACGAAAAATATGAATTGAAAAGGAATATACACAAATACAAAATTCTTTATTCAGTTTCTAAAACTTAATCTATAACTGTAACAAGTTTCAGAGCCCCCATTTAAGAAAGGTACTTCCTATGTTAGGGAGCTCTAACGCATGGATACGCATGGATTAAAAAACCTCTCTCCAACTGTTTTGAAATCATTGTTGCATACATCATGCATATTCATACTCCTATATCACTCTACTAGCCAAACTAAAGAAAAGAGTTGCATAATCCGTAGCATATTCGTCAATCCGCAAGTTTCAGTGTTTGTTCCGCGGAACAATAAAATTGTGCCCCATTTAGCGAAGTCAGGAAGTGACTTGACGACTTGGAACAATGGAACTGTGTCGTGACATTGTGCCTTCCATTCGCCGAGAAGAGCTTTGCAAAATGTATGTGTGCTTAAGCCCCATAAATTCCGCTACGGCGAATGGACCTTGGCTGAGATTTGCGTATGATTTAAGTGCAAAGTGGTTTTATGCCAATCGTAGTCTTTGTGGAGCCTTACACTACAAATGGATAGGTTGTAATAGATCGGTAGTTTAACTTATTGCTGGCAAGTTATCACTGAAACTTGAAACTTACTGTTTCTGTATTAACTTTTATTTCTGTCTAATAACGGTAAAAAATAGTGATTAGTATCGTACATACTCGTATAATTAATACAATTTATGGAGAAGCGATATTTCTTAATCATAAAATGGAAAAAAAATATAAAAACAAATCTTACACAGAATATTACAACGTATATAAAAGCTCTTGTAATTTTTAACTTGAAACTGAGTGAGAAAGAAAATACATACTGAAGACTACAGTCTACTTTCTCGACGCCAACTTACACAATAAAACGGCTGGCCTAAGTTGTAAGTATTGTGCAAAGTTAGGCTTGAAGCTTTTTCATATTTTGCTTGTTTATATATTTACTTTCTTACACTTACTTACTTACCGCCATTTTGTATTAGTCTAAGAGTCCTGTATTACTCTACAATAATTTACTTACTTTGACCTGCATATACAATAAATAATATTAACAAATGTACGATTACGGAATAATAAATATGATTTCATTCCAAAATTGCATTCTATTACGAGATGAACCAATAAAATACATATGAAAGAATTATATGGCCAAAATGACAAAAGGGTTTCATTGTCTTTGGTTCTGCATATTGTATGTAGGTACCACAAACTAACCTAGGACAATTACAGCACCTTGTCAACTCAAGCCCTCTCTATAGCCGAGAATGGAAACGTTTATCTAATTGTCTCGTTCGATGCGGAGTCAATCAAGCCACTTCGCAGCTATTAGGCCATTAGTAACTGCTCGTGTAGTGTTACGGTGCAATCTCTTTGAGCTGCTGTGGAAACACATAACATACACAATTGCATAATATAATTGCATATAAGATGAGTGTATGACATTAGAGACACGTCATGTTAGGTCAACGCTGTCACGATCATTAACACAATTGCAAAGGTAATTTTATGGCCACCTCGTACCCCCGAGTTGACCGGATAGTCAGTACTCAATGTGACAGACGGTAAGCCGTGTCGCTATTTACTATCACTAACTGTTACCTGTGTTTATCAGGCTTTGCTAGGTTTCGCATTATTCAGTTAAACAAGTGTTTTAAGTGGTCAACGAGTTTCACAATACATAAGCGGTTACTCTCTGAACACCCCAGAAAGCCGTCACAATTAGTGTATGTAAAGTCCATTGTACATTCCCAATTTTTGTTTCTAAGTAATTTTCTTTTATCGTACTAAATTCCAGAAACGAGACTGTCATAATCTTGCATCAAAGAAGAGTATGATTTGTAAAGGTTCATCTCATTCATTCACTCACTGAATGTATTGCGAATGAAAAAGTAGCTGTCAGCTGTCGCAGAAAAGTTTAATTAATGGCACCCAGTAAGGTTCATTTATTAAGCGTTTCTACAGATAATAATCTTCTTCACTTCGCTGCTAATTTCTATGCAAAGAGTAGTTGGTAGTTGAACCCTCGCATTTTTTAATTACACTAAAAATAATAAGGAATATCTCTCTTCATTAAGTCTTTAATTCTTTTCATTATTCTTTCACCATCACGGAAATAGTCGTACAAAAGCGTATTGATAGTGTTCAACGTAAAAACGTTATCATTACTTATTACCGCCGAGTGTGTTTGAGGAGGTGTATGAGTGTCATTGAAGCGAAAGTGATTTGATAGGATCAAGACAGGGGATCCGTGATCTCTACCTACGCCTCTACAGGGAATCAGGCGTGATGTGTATGCATGTATATGATAATATTATCGAAAATTCAACTTAAAAATATGCATTTGATTAATAAAATCCGTCGATATCTCGTAACAGAATAGTTATATTCACCTTCTAACCGTGCCTTCGAATATTCATTCAAATCTAAGTTGTATATTAAATTGCAAGATAAGCACAGACTAGAATCCTAATCACAAACCCAAGTTTCGTCGCTCACAGTATTAATAACAGTATCTCATTGCATCCGCGTACGTGTAAGGCTTTATTCCATTGCAGTGGCTTTGTGTACGAACGCTTTGTATTCTCTGAAAGAACCGAAATCCGGAGCTTCATATACCCTACATAAACATACACACATACAATGTTGAGATACTATTGTTCATTTTAATATTCCTACTTTGATTTTTGTGTAAATACAGGTCGCTTAATAACATTTTATTCATTCCTTTTATTACTATGATTTTTTATATAGTGCAGTTCTAAATTCGTTTTACTTTTTTAATGGCAGTTTCTTTTTTGTCAAACCTACAAAATAAATTTGGAAAATCTGGATGAATATGCAGGATCAATCAACGTGTGATGATACACTAAAAGTTTATCTGGACATTAATTGAGCTTAATAACACTTCTGATATTTTATACCTAGCAATTCTATACGATATTGTTTAAAATTCGAATAAGATTTAAGTATGAATTATTATTAGATATGGGATGTGAATGAAGCGAGAGAGATATTTTAGGTTCACTTCAGATGGCGATCGATATTCTCTGCCTATCCCGTTGGGGACGTAGAGGGCTGAATATATGTATGTATTAGATATTAGATTTCCCACCAACCTTTTTGTCTCTTTTGAAAAGGCAAAGGATATTTCGCAATTGATGTTTCCGCTGTTGACTTTGTGGCTTCAACGAGACGGAAAATCTCGGAGGCTTGTTGTTTTAGGCCCTCCTTTGAACCAAATCACAGCTGAAACGAAATTGATCTGCAACGCTTTTTGTTTTGTGTACTACTGATTTTTGATTTTTATTATGTTGTGTTAACTTTGGTTTCCACCACTTTGGTTCGATTTGTGAAAGAAATTGATCAATAAATGCTGAAAAATTATTCATAAATATAAAGGAAAGCATAGCAAACGCAAATAACACAAATTAGCACGAGGACCATTTCGTTAATACTTGAAAATATTGTTAAAATTATCAGTGAAAGTTTTCAACCAAATAACTACTACAAAAAACATGGCCATATCTCTTAACTACCTTTTCGACAGACCTAAAAGCTGGATACATTTTGTACAAGTACTCAGCTAGTATAAAATAGATGCAGATATAAAACCGACCCATACTACGTAGTACTAACAAAATCGTACTAATCGTCAAAATCGTAATAATCGTACAGTTACTAACTATTTGAAGTACAAGGAAAAGCGTCGTTCTTGGAAATAAACCTCATATGTCACCAGGATAAAGTTGGGTAATGACAATACTTCGGGGCCAGTGGGGTGATCTAGAAGGAAATTTTGCGAGTTCTATATTTGAGTTATTGAAATTTGCCAATAAGGATATGCAAAATTTTACTATTACGCAAATAATAAGTCTTCCCTATTCTCTTCGCTTCATCTGTAACGGTGCGCCGCCAGGATTGCTTGGGGCGACCTCGCTTGCGCTTTCCCTGGGGATTCCAGTCCAGTCCATCACCGTTACAGATGAAGCGAAGAGAATAGGGAAGACCTGGAGCGAGATAAAACGCGAAGCTCAAGACCGATCGGGATGGAAGACTGTTGTGGACGCCCTCTGCCCCACCCAGGGGACATAGGACAATAAGTCAAAAGAAAGTCAAATAATAAGTTCTTGAAATGCATGTTATGATATTAATAAAGATGTAGTTAGTGACGTCAGAAGGACCGGGATTGAGACAAATAGGGAACCGTGATCTCAGTACCTCTGTCGAAAACAGGCGTGATAACAGGTATGTATAGGACCAAAAAACGTATATATACTACCTATAACTATCGTAACAGTTTTTTAGATTGATAGTGAAGCGAAAATAGATAATGCTTACATATACGTATCCCTCTACAGGAATCGGACCCTTTTACTCGTACAGGCATTTAAACTCGTTCACAATACTCAACTGATTAAATTAACCTATACAAAACGAGCACTATACCATTTTCTACCTACACAAAAGGCTTCTTAGACGCTAGTATTATTGTGTATGTCCTAGTTTGTCCAAGGCTAAGAGCAGTCTCTTTTTCCCAAAGCTTATTGGACTTGGAAACGCTACTTTGAGCCAACGTGACACTAAGAAAGCTGGTTGCTTTGAGCCGGGACTGCCCGGGACGAGCTTAGGAAATAAACTGTCAAAGAGTTTATTTTATAATGGTTTTAAGCTACATGTAGAATACAATTTTAATCCCTTTTGGTCAAAGTAACGTTGGTCAAAGTAACGACAGTTGTTAGGTTAGCTTTCAGATAGAATTGATTTACTGAATCTAACTTTTAACCGAGAGTGAGGATATATAATGTGACACGTGATATGTTATATCAGGATGTATTAAATAGACTACAGTAATAACGATTGTGACCTTTTTTGTACTTAAATCACGTATTGGGTATATTTTAAAGTTGTATGTGTTGGAAATACCTAACTAATTCAATAGCAGTTCCCTACGAGTATCATCCAATACAAACTAAAACCACCCTTTTACGATCGTAATAAAAAATATTATACTTTAACGATCGTCGAATCTTAAGGCTAACTTGTACCAAATATACTTTAGAGTCTAGATTTCCGAGAATATTAGAGAAAAGGAACTTTTAACTCCTCCCGAGATGAATGTTTGTCTTAAAGTACACTTGAACAATGTTTTCCGACGCTTTTAAAGTCGAGAACGTTCTCCGCCATTGCAAGTAAAAGGCAATAGCGTAGTTAGCGAGTTAGTTTATTCGGATATTATTTAGAAGTTTAACAATTGTAAACGGTGTATAAAGATGCAGTGGGGCTAAAGTGGTTTGGCATGGGATAGATAAGGATCCGTAATCTAGGTGTTAATAGGATAAATAGGGATCCGTGATCTTAAAATTAATTAGTGCGAGTGAGGCTAGAGAAGTTTGTCAGGAACGTTTCCGTTGGCGTTACAGTCTCTGTCTAGTTACTTTTAGGCATGAATATATGTATAGAATCTAAGAGCACATACAATTCTCTACAGAATGGGATGTGATAAAAGGTATGCTTTTTACAAGAAAAATATTATGTAGATTAGCTCATTTTAACGATTCCATTAACTTTTGCGCGCACATACACCAAATGCACGCAACACGTAGATCATAATAATAATAATACAATCACTTTGGTTCCACTGAGAATAAAACTCGGGACCTCTTGATTAGTTCAGGTGGTTAACTATTGTCGCCACGGAGGTCAGCTAGATCTATTATAATATAAATGACTTCAAAGGTCTAAGATTACTACGAATGTATTTCACTGCCTTCCATTTAAAAAAACACATAATCTTTAATACTTTGATACAACCGCATATCATATCCCATCGTTGGTCCTATATGGCCTACGTAATGTCAATTTAATAGTCCCATTCGCCAAGTATGTCGGCACCACGATGTTTGCCACAAACGACCCCATTACTCCCCTAGCATCTATCAAGCGTGATGTATGTGATAACTTTTGCGGATAACATGCAGAATTTGTGGAGGAAATTATGCCCAAAAGTAATGTCGTAATAGACTTTGCGAACAAGTATTTATTCAAACTTTTCTATCGCTTGGCTATTTCGCAAGTTGTATCAAAGCAGATCAAAATGTAACAGATATATGGTTGTTATTCGTAGTGGATGATCGTAAGTTACTGCTTAATGTATCTTAGATCTAATACTAGACTTGGTGAAAATTTTAATACGTTTTGCTCAGGCCAGACCTGGACTCATTTAACACCTCAGTACGTTAAGTTTACCTTCTATAATTTGAAATATTTCCATCTTTTAAATGTTTCAACCAACACAACGTCTTTAATTTACATCTAAGGACACAGTAAAAAAGGCAGCTGGTAGCAACCCATATAAATCCCAGACTAGCAAGGAACTAGACAATTTGTAACTTCTCGTAAACGCAACATGAAACAATCTATCAAAACGTGCAAATGGGGGAAAATTCGCGCAAATTTTCCAAGACAAACGAGCTATTTATGTTATCAATAAAACAAGAGAATCACGACGGAAATAAAACTCGAATACATTTGTTTTTGTGGCTTTACTTGAGTAATATAATAAATACAAAATACGATCGTCAGAGAAGAGATGGACAGAATTAATGTGGTACTTATTTACTATTGCTCACCTCTTGCAATTATAAAGTAATGGATTTATAAGTACAAGTAACTAAATTGTTGCATAAATTCCCAGAGAACGGTTTAAAGTTCAAAATATTTCTTTAATGCAAATAGTATTAGTTTTAATTCTATCTACAATGTTAGGTACTAAAGTACCTTCTATACTGGTTAAAGATCATTTCCAAAAGTGGAACCCTTCTTAATATTCAACCCTCAATTCGGCCGTTTGCTTCCAGCCCAAAATAGTGACTGAGCACGAGTAACACTTGAGAAGTTTCGCAATAAAATAGTTTCAATGGACTATTGTATTTACGTGGTTAGCATAGTTTTTGCATAGACTTATATAAGATGTTAAATGTAGTCCCTAACAGATAAACCATATATTATAAGGCAAGCCCAATAATATGCACAAAACACACACTAAGAGATTAAACATAAGTATCTAAATAACAATCAATGTAAGGAAAACTGTAAATCGGAATATACTTTTAACCGCAAGCCACACGTAAGTGCTTGAAGCAGACATTCTTTTAAATTATTTGGCACTTTCAACGCCATCGAATCACGCCGAATGTGCATCATCGTACTACCATTTACTCGGCTGAGATTCACACAAACCGATTGTTTAACAGATTTATTATACATTAATAGTTATTTTATTCAATAAAAGTTCAGCAATAGTACATTCATTGAACGTCGAGATATATTTGTGCATAGCATAATTGTGGTTCCCTTACAATTATGACTCTACCGATAGTCGCTCGGAAGTCCTAGCTTATTATTTAATTGTATTATGTAGTCTGTAATTAAGTATTATATAATTCCATGTACCATGCTAGCTGGGTCGTAATTGGAAAGATTCTAATTCTAGGGCCACCTCGAAGCCACTTCTTGACCAAAGAGACCGTGCTCAATGTGACAGGTGGTCAGCCGTGTTGTCATTGAAAGCACATACTCTATCCAGTTTGGAGAACAGGGACATCTATTCGAATATGATAAGATACAATTTTTAATTTTTATATCGGATTAATTCTATATCGGATAGCGCGAACCCGATCACAGGCTGGCTTGTTCCCAACTGAGCAATTACTGTCCCGAGAACAAAACGATGCCGTCAACCAGATTGGAATGGCCCACGCTTTTTAGCCGCTTTGACTTTTTGGATACAGTCTCTTGTTTTATTTACGTATAGCACTTAGACAGAGTAGAATAATATATGTTGGTAAATGGGATATCAAATTCTTAATGTACGCTACTTGTAATATTTTATATAAATCAGCTTAATAGCTAATGATATAATTTATATATCATAAGATAATTTTGATAACAAACAAAACAGCAAAAATATTAACGTTAGCAATACCTCTGTACTACGAAGTTTCCGTTTTTAAAACACTACCAAAGACTGATAAAGGCCTTTTGAATGAATGAACCAAAGGTTCTAGTTGTGCATTTCGCCGGGAGAGTACAAAATCAGGGCCCCAAGTTGACTAATGCATTTTAGTAAAAATGCAGTTCATTATCAGATTAGCAATACTGTGAAGTTGTAGTGGTCAATTTTGTTTTAAAAATGCCGAAATTTGTTACTTCTGATAATCTACTACTAACCTCGCACTATTACTGATCTGACATTGAACTTATATTTTTCAAAAAGCTTTAGTGCACTTAGGCCCCATTACAGATACATATAGAAATGAGAGTATATACTGTATTAAGGCTTGGTCTGAAAGTAGAATTTAACCAATAGTCTTCTTTCTACCTATTCCAGGACATAAATTATTAATCTGACCTCAGAGTCTGATATCCAAAATCAATACGCCTTATCCATTCCGCCTTAACACGTGTGTGCGTGTCATTATCACGTGTCATGTAAAACAAATGCGGGTTTTAACCCCTAGCTCGTGCGTCGCCTAGATTTATCAAAGTCTGTGGGTTTAGAGCTGAAACAAAATCATGACCTCAAAAAGTTTTACTTGCCTGAGATTTAGGCGTGGTTTTATATGTATAGTGGAACGGAAAGAGGTTAAATAACATAAAAACTCATTATTAAAGTTAATACATTACAAAATTTTAAATTTATTTATTAATTCATTTTTTACGTTCCAATTAATGAGAATAAATGTTTTCAATCGATTATTATATGTATGTAGGTAACATACAGCTATTATATAGTGAAAAAAAGAACACTAGGACCAATCTCTTCATTAGCTATACCGATTTTTTTATTGAAACTAAATTCACACAAAAACACGTAAAGTACTTGAAAAATCCCTATGGCCAGCGTAAAATGATTTATTAAACCTGTTTCGTCATAAATTTGCATAGAACAAGGCCCGTACCCTTTTTCACAGCAAATAAGCTCTAATCTTTTCAAAGCATTAAGCTAGATTCGTGTGCAAAGCTGGATTTACTCGAGCGGATGTTTCCACTGCTATCCGGGATGGATTCACTCGTCAAATTCAATGACTGAGGGTGTATGGGGTGGAAGCATATAAAAAACAGCTTTACTGACGCCCTGTACGAGAAAAACTAAACTTTATGTTTCAACAGTACACAACAAATTTAAACTTATTGTTTAGAATATTTATTATACTTTATCTTCGCGTTCTCTTTTGTGATGTAAATAGAAAGCTTAATATCTTTATTTTCTATACATCTACGGATGCGACTATGAGACAAGCGTAAATTAAATTGATGAGATAACACTAAGTCGATGTATACAAAATTTACCAAAAATAGATACGCTTGAAATTGAACCAAAAATTTGTGGTTAAGCCACAGGTGCTATAAATCGGTCATATTCAATTTTCATCTCGAAATTATTTTGAGAAAAGCTTGGAGTGTTATCTTTTAAAGATTAGCTGTTGCCGCCCGCCCCCGTCACTCCGCGCATTTCTCAAGGGAGCGATACGTTTATTTGGACGCAGGAACCATTTTTATTATTAATCTTATACCTTCACGCAGTTTCTATTAGGAGGCTTTGGTAATACAATATATAAGGACTTTTATATTTCATATAATCTCGTGTAAGTGTGGAATATTATTTCGTATTTACAAGTAGGTATAATTCTACAATCTGGAATGTATCTTGAATGGTACGTAGCTGATATTCTTCCCGGTTTTTTGTAGAAATTAAGTAATAGATTAAGAACCAAAATAAAGGAATACTGATTGTAACGATTATGGTTTTCACAAGTTTCAGGCTAATCCCTTTATCTACGATTTTTCTAGGAAGTAAACAGTGTTGCACTACGTTAAGTTCTGTGCCTTTAAGCTATAAACATAAAAACATATTCATACCATTAATGTGCTTTAAAGCTTATACATTTCTCCAATGAAACAGATACTTGAATGTCAAAATAATTGCGTGTCGCCTTGAAGACGCTTCAAGGATACTTTAGCCAGACGTGAAGATATTGACAAACCAGAAACCGGAACCTCAGGAGGTTTAATGAACCGTTATTTAGGCTGAAATTCAGATTTATTAAAATCTGGCAATCGTGTATTGGATCATTACTTTAAATGAGTTCGGTTAAGGATTTGATATAGTAATTGTTTATTATTAAAATACGTTTTATAAGATAGCACTTACTGTCATTATTGGTGAGGGCTATTTGGTGACATATGTATATGTAGGTGTGATGTGTTAATTGACGAACTGCTCAGAAATTGCAAGACACATCTAAGGTCTCGCAAGGTATGGTTGCGAAGTATGTGTGTAGTCTGCTACTTAATGTTACAATTAACATAGCATTATATTCCTATAACAAATGTTTTCTTACGACAACAAGATATCTTTGAGTATCTAAATGTCCGGCCATCTCTCTAAGTGTCTTAATAGTAAAGGAATAAAATGTCTAAAAGCGACAAACAACATCACAAATCACTGGAAGGACACAAAGATTTACTTAGATAAGTCACAAGCACATTTGAGATGACGATATCAAAGAATAGAGTTTTTAAAGTACTGTGTTGACTTTGTGATATAAAAACACTCAAGGGTAAATTATATTGAGGAGAATTTGTTTTACTTGATTATGTTCTAGCTTCAATATAATTGTAATCTACTAAATAAGTATTAAAACAATTATTTTTATTGGAACTAAAATTGTTATGCCAATGCAGTAATTATAAACGATACATATATAAATTTACTACAAAGTCTGTGTCGTTTCAGGTGGCGATCTGTAGTCTCTCCCTTAGGGGGACGTAGAGGCGTGTATTTATGTATGTATTACAAAGACGCAACAAGAACTTACTTTAGTTGCAAGGAATAAATTAAACTAGTACCCTTAAGATTTAGTAGCGAAATAACTTAAACTAGTATAATGTTTTTAGACGATGCTATAATTTATGCTACATGAAAAATCATCCAGCATTCCGGTTCATCCTAAATGTATGCAAATGTAGTCTATGCAAGCGGTTAGTCCTGAATTTATGCAAAGTGATTCAGGGATTACATCAAGGTTTGATGTAATACTTGAAAAAAGCTTAAATTTTTATACTGCTTCTTAAAACCAAAATTTATACCTCTTACATAATATAATACACATCATGCCTGATTTCCTGCAGATGGGTAGGCAGAGATCACGGATCCTCATTTGTCCCGATCCTGACAGACCACTTTCGCTTCATTAATACTCCTACATCTTCTCATACACACTCGGCGGTTATAAGTACTCCTAATGTCACACACCTTTTTCAATATACCTCTTATAAATATTTCTATTTCTGTTATATTTTATATAAAAACGGCTCTATTTATCGTATACCTCTGTACATACAATCATTAGGATTCATATTATGTACACGTAACATTATTTCTGTAATAGTTACTTATAATAATAATATTTTACGTAATTAGACGTATTCATAGATACATTACTACTTGAAAATTCACCCTACCCAAAAACATATTGTAATTTCATAACAAAGCTTATGCCAGTAACAAAAAGATGCTATCTTCAAGATTCATTGAAGTATTTCCAGAATTTCAGCTGAAACTTTAATTGAACCTTCACACGAGGCAAACTCATTTTGCCTTTGTATATTACAAAGCATATTAAGTGATCGTTATCAGACCATATGTTCAAATACGTATTTATTAAGATACATTTTTAAGTATACAATTGTTATATATAATCAAAATTCGTTAAATGGTTTCATTCAATTTGAGTACAAGTATAGAACGTTTATTGAAAGTCAAACTTATAATCACGCAAACGATATTTGAAAGAGTATGTACAGGTTCCAAAGAACCTATCGAAAAAAATTTAACAAAATCTTATAGTTCGTAATGAATCATATAAATATATATATATATATATATATAATAAACAATTATATATACAATTATATATATATATATATATATATATATATATATATATATATATATATATATATATATACAGGGTGACAGATTCATCACTGGCAAAATTTTAACCTGGCTATCAGTAGCACCTGTAGAATCCATTTTCATAATAAAAAGGGTAGGAAATTTTTGGAAATTTCGGTCTATTTTTTTAATTTGCATTTTAATTTTTCAATAACATATGGGTACCCTATTTACCTACTACTTACCAAGGTCATGTTCATTCATAAATTGTAAGTTTACATTCTATGTAATTATCTATGGTACTCTTGTGTTTGTGGACCAGGATAGCATCTTGAATGAAACTTTTTTCATTATTGAGACAGTGTTTTCACAGGTCAGGAAGCCAATAGAACATACTCAAGTGGTTTCCTTTAAACATTAATTCCCACAATGTTACGCACTATTCTTTTAATCCAAATAATCATCACTGCACACAATAACACAACATGAACATTAGCCGGTTATGGATTGTACTTAACTTAATCGCGTCATTACTCAATGCTGGTTACTAATTAATCTCCCTTTAGTTTACGCTTTGATAAGTTCTTTAATACATTTGATTCCAAATTTCTGTTTTATTTCGATAATTATAACCTCGAAACCACTTCAATAATTAATTTCATTTCCACTAAAGTATGAATTTTCATGCACATAACTAAACCATGTTTTACTTTCACATCATTAATAAACATCATCCACGATTATTGTACTATGAAATAGCAATTTAACATAAAATTATAAATTCAGACGACAAACAAACAAAAATACTTTTAGAGATCCCGCCACATAAGGTGGCAGTAGCCAAACTTGGAACTAAATTTGACGTTACCGCCATTGCGTGTTATTTTGTATGAAAGGTAAATTTAGTATTACCAGCGTTGTGTTTTTTGCCCACTCTTTGTAATTTTTATGTTTGTTAAGGGTGATTATAATAAATTGATTTCCGGAGTTTCTTGTTAGTTCTTCTCCAAGCTAGGGTCTCCACTGATCTAACCTCGGTAAAAAATATGTAAAGACAATGCTCAGTGCCATGTTTGAAATAATAGTTTTAAGAGATTCGCGATTTATACTCATGATATAAGATATAAGGGTGTGTATAAGATTGATTGCAGCTGTGGGAAATCCTACGTCGGACAGACTAAACGGTCTATTGCGGACAGAGTGAAGGAACACATAATATATGTAATATATAATAAGAAGGATAAGTCCCGTTAATTATTAATCATGTTTGAAATAGTTTAATAAACATATTTTGACTTTGATATATTAATTTGTTTTATTTGAGTTTATAGCTCTGCAACCAAAGACCGTTACAAATGAAACCTATAATGTATCGAGCCGTATGGCACAGTGAGTGCTAGTTTTGGCGTGTTTACTGGTAACACTGAATTACGCGACTGTGGCGACGCCCCCAACTGCCAATTTATATGGCGGGATCTCTAACCGCCATAGCATTGTGTTTTTTTTATTTACACACAAAGTGCATAGGCCATACAGCCAAATCTTAAGAAACAAACAGACGGACAAGACAAAATGATGTTTTTCCATAGCATTGTTAAAATGACGACAAACATAGTCAAATAAATAAATTAACCACAGATAAAGTAAAGATGAAGTAAAGATCGCGTCATACAGCCAGGGTGAAGTGCATTACATTTCATACTTTCGACTTACTACGAGCATAAATATTTAAATATTTTGTATGACTAATTAATAAATATACATGAGATGAAGAATAAACAATGATAAGTAAATCATTAATAATAAAATTGTTTATTTCACTTATGTACTATTTTATCACTAATGTTTAATAATTTTATCATGTACTTTTTAAGACATGTAACCAGACCATTAAATTAAAAAGTAAAAAAATTACTCTATGTTCAATTGTTTATGTATCTGTCAAAAATTTCAACGAACGAACGATAAAACGATAAAAAGTTATGAAATTATTTGTTATTAGTTATAATAACTATAGATATGGATCAAAATGAACAAAGATCGAAGAACTAGTGAAATGGAATTGTTTTTAGCATCATGTACAATGAATGTGTGATGAAATCGATGTGTTTTGATAATTTTCATTGGTGGCATGTAATGTTCAACCAACTTTTATGTTTTTGTGTATTAAACAGCAGGTAAGCCGTAGTGATGATTAATGACGACTTTTCTTCAAACCCTTGATCGGCATTGGGTACAACAGAAATAGAGTTTAGTAAAAAAATTTAGATTTTTACTTGGATATTTTGTTGTTGATAGTTGTTAGTTTTGTTGTTGATAGTTTTTTGTTTTGGGTGTTGAAAGATGTTTAATTGGATGAGAACTTATGAATGAAATAATGTAGGGAGTCCATGTATTCTGAATTGGCTCCCAAACTTTGAGGAGGCTTTTTTCCATATTTTTGTACTAGAGGGTACTAAAGTAATTACGCCAGGCCGCATAATTTTGATCATATAATCTACCCTTGAAGTTTTGCCAGTTATGAAAATTTCACCCTGTATATATATATATATATATATATATATATTATTAAACAATTATACAATTTCACATAAATATACGTAAATAAATATATTTTGCTACGGTGAGGAAAAACATTGTGAGGAAACCTACCTGTTTCCCAAACAGGTTATTACCTGTCAGTGCTTGTTAATGGCTACATGGCTTACCACCTGTCACATTGAGCACTATCTAGTCAACATTTAGTTTCGAGGTGGCCATAAAATTACTTACTACCTTCGCAATTGGGAGATGGACACCTGCACCTTTGACTACCCCACAAGGGTTAATGGTCGTGACCGCGTTTGACTTTTAAGAGGTCATTATGTACAATATTGTTTCTTAATTGTGAACAAGTCATTATTACGTATTTTAAAATATTTATCTCTTTTGTTTCAGATCATTTAACAGCACTGAAAAGCACATTAAACGGTAACTATTGTTTTAATATTTTTATTTTTTTATTATATGATAAATATAGAATACAGTGAATCAGGCGTGATGTGTATGTATGTATGTAATACATATAGTTATTATACATTTACATATCAAAAACTGTTTGAAACATATTAAAAGCGTTGACTACATTTATTACCAACACATTTACAAAGCCGTGTCGAATACATTTTGAGTGCAACTCAAAACACAGTATTCAAGTCTAATTGGCAAGCTTTAACCGATAGTTGTCGATATTTTAAAGGGGAAACAATTATAGTCGCGTCATTTTTTGCTGATTGCTTAATGGTTAGTATGTGAACTTACATGTTAAGTATAGATACAAAAAAAACCCAAACTAAATATTTTGAAGTAACTAAAAGACATACATATCCATCACGCCTGATTCCCTGTAGAGCGGTAGGCAGAGATCATGGATCCCCATCTGTCCCGATCCTGACAAACTACTTCGCTTCATTGACACTCATGCACCTTCTTATACACACTCGGCGGTTATAAGTACAATAACATGTAAAACCGCATTACATGATCAAGAAAGTATGTTATACGACTTTTTCTTCTTTTACGATGATATGTTTGGAAGAATGACAGCAATTACCTTCAATGGGAGTCTCAAACTAGCTCAGAACATAAAAGAAAGCGACTTAGTTTGGCGAAATGCATGTTTTCTTCTTCACTATATGCACATAAGTTTGTTTGTTTGCGGAACTCCAACTAGAGCTAAAAGCGAAATAAAAAGTTTGAACTGTTTCGTTGCTCGAAATGAGAGGAAAGTTTGAAAAATTAATACTTCAAAAAACAGAACTGCGATTCCGTAGCTGCTATTGAAATTTAATAAACTGTACTTGACTATTTAGAAACGTTTTTACTATTTTTCAGTGACATAGCACAATGTTGTATGTCTCACTCACTCACTCACTCTTTACTATAACAATCAGCTTTTATACGTATACATGCTACAACAATGGCTATTAAAAAATATTTTGCATATTTTGGGCTGATGATAATTCCGAATGTCTTTCCTTTTGATATATAAGGTCCAAAAGGCTTTATTTCAAATGAAGTTAATATAAAGACAACCCTTATCAATCATTTTATCTTTTTATTGTAGCTTATTGTGAGCCAATTATGTACAATGGTATAGTCTAACTTAAGTGATGTCGGTTGTGACACTTAAGTATGTTATGTATTCTGACCCTCCACTTTAATAGATCCCTTACGTATCTCCCTTCAAATGACGAAGTAACAATGAATGACACTTTTATGACAGATTGTCATTTGCACCGTGAGTGAGGTTTTTCTAGGAACCATTTTCGCCTGTCATTGTTTATATTAAAAGGGTACCAAGGGACCTCAAGTTGTGTTTGACAAGATCCTGTCGTATAATTAAATTAATTAAACAATATGTATACTACACTGTTTGAGGTTGAAGTAAATTTGTACCTCCTAGTACAGAATCATACAAAAACAAGTACGTGTACTCGTATATATAAAACTATTTACAAATAATATATTTGTATATTATTATGTAAGTATATAACAAACATTATTTAGCTAATGCTTAACATACTAAGACTACTTCAGTATTCAACAACTAGCAAATCTAAAGTAAAAAAACGCTTGCCTAATGCTCTCAGATGTTACAGAAGAATTAAAGATAGCACGAACTTAAATATTCTTTCCAACATTTTGTGCCAAGGGTTCAGGTGAGGTCTATCTTCAAGTTCAGTACACTTTAAATGAATTTGAGTCAGACTTTCTTCAACTGCTAGAAATTCAGGTAAAGAGAATCGCTTAACAAGGTCGGAATTTAATCTCCAGAAACTTCTGAGATCATCTCCAAGACTCAATTAGAGTTTTGGAACTAATGAAACGTTTGTTAGTTGTGGACGATTTCTTTGTTAGTTTTATTTGACCAAAAATCCTACGAAAATAAAATCACTTCTCACATAAGATAGCTGTATTAACTTACATTACAAATTTCAATCGGTTAAGCAAGGGTCGGACTAACAAGACATGACAGTCAGATAGACGCCATATTATTCCGTGATCTTTGCCTACCCATCTAAAGAGCGTGATGTGTCTGTATGTAAATTATTCTGTTATTCTTATCCAGTATGCAAGTTTTGTTTTTCGATATTCCATATAATATCCATTTTATCATAAATAACATTTTCTGGTACTCACATATACGAATATTACCTTTAAACCCACATTTGTTCTACCTGAGGCATTATCCTGAGTATTCTTGCCCGCCCGTGAAAAATATTTTCCTATTAGTAGCGTTGACAAGAAGAAATGATGCGGTCATAAGCGTGACCTTATGGGCACATTCCTTGCCTAACCGTACCTGGCTGACACTTCCAGAAAAATAGACATCATTATTGGAAAACGGTTCAGCTACATATCTTTTGTAATGGCGGAAGAATATGTTACGCTTTATTAGTTTTTTTAGCGTTGTTTGTATATATATTATCGTATATGGTAACTAATATTATTAAATGCTATACAAATATTCAACTTATGAGGTTTCTAGAGTTTTGCTTTTGAAATATAATTAACAGAATTTTATATCGTATATAATTTAAAAAACTAAGTTAACGAATTCCTGGAAAATAACTATTCCTTATTGAATTTTCATGGCGATGACGAAAACTTTTTAATGATAAGATCATCGTCATGTTAGATCAATTTTATATTTATTCCCAAACATATATAGATACATCTTCACAAATTTATATATAAAAATATTTAAATTTTATTATTAAATAAATTCACTTTCATTCAAATATAACTCCTTTTTATTGTACAAAACCCCACTAGATATAGTATTGGGCCTTAGCCAATTCCTGTAGCCGATACGATATCAAAAGACGCCCAGTCAAATTAGCCCTCATCCAGATTGCTTCCCGATAAAATAAATCCCAAAGCAATTAGGGATACACGCCTTATTAGCTATGAGCTAGATGGGCAGCGATTAATGTTAGGCTGTTTACTTTATATTCCAATCTTCTAATGTGTATACAATGTTATTAAGCTGTAAAGATATACATAGTATAAATGCTACTTAAATATCTGGTTTTTCATTATATGTATGTGTTTATAGAGTCACGTCAGATATGTCCTGACAATCAATCAGCCTGTATCAGTCAACTGCTGGACGTAGGCCTCCCCAAGGGTACGCCACAAAAGACGATCTTTCGTGGCCCTCATCCAGCCACTACCAGCAACCTTCTTGAGGTCATCGGTCCACCTGGCAGGGGGGCGTCCTACACTACGTTTGCCGAGACGTGGCCTCCACTCAAGAACCGCTTTACTCCAGCGGTCGTCGGTTCTACGACAGACGTGGCCGGCCCACTGCCACTTCAGTTTACAACAGCGCTATCACTTTGGTTCTTTGCCGGATAATCTCGTTCCGGACTCTGTCCCTTAACGAGATACCCAGCATTGAACGCTCCATTGCTCGCTGAGCGGCTAGCCCGACTGTCATGTTCCACGTCTCGGATCCGTATGTCATTACGGGTAGGACACACTGGTTATAAACCCTGGTTTTCAGGCACTGCGGTAGTGGCGACGAGAAGATGTAATGCAACTTCCCAAATGCTGCCCAGCCCAGCTGCACTCTTCTGGAAATATCCCGCTCGAAACTGTCCCTCCCCAACTGCAATACTTGTCTCAGGTAGACATATTCCTGGACAGTTTCAAGCGCTTTTCCATTGATCGCAATCGGCTCCGGAACCACAAGTTCATTGAACATGACCTTAGTCTTGTCCAAGTTCATCCGGAGACCGACCGACCGTGAGGCAGCGTTCAAACTGTGCAGCATTTCCTGCAGATCCTGCAGCGACTCCGCCATCAAGACAATGTCATCAGCGAAGCAAAGGTGCGTGAGGTATCTGCCATTGACATTGATACCCATCCCAGTCCAATCCAGAGTTTTGAAGAGGTCCTCCAGTGCGTTTGAGAACAGTTTTGGAGAGCTAATATCGCCCTGTCTCACTCCTCTGAGCAACTGTATAGGACTCGTCTTTTGGTTTTGGACTTGAACAGATATCGTTGCCACACTATATAGGCTCTTCAGCACCTGCACATATCGCCAATCGACCTGGCATCGCTGGAGTGATTCCAGAACAGCCCAGATCTCGACCGAGTCGAAGGTCTTCTCGTAGTCCACGAAGGCAAGGCACAGCGGCCGGTTTTACTGCCGCACCGTGTGAATGTGGTCTATGGTACTATAGCCTTTTCGAAATCCGGCCTGCTCCGGCGGCTGGAAGGCGTCAAATCTTGAGGCCAGACGATTTGTGAGCACTCTCGAGAACAACTTGTAGACGTGGCTTAGGAGCGCGATTGGTCTATAATTCTTCAGTAGAGCCTTGTCTCCCTTTTTGAAAAACAAGGCCACTACGCTCTCACTCCACGCCTTCGGAGTAGTCCCATTGGCTATGACGGAATTAAACAAATCCTTGAGCCTCTCCAGGAGCGGAGATCCTCCCGCCCTGAGAAGCTCAGAGGTGATTCCGTCCTCGCCGGGAGCCTTCCCATTACTAAGTTGTCTGAGAGCACTGCCAACCTCGTCTACGTCCACGAGTGGAAGATCGTCCGTGAAATGGCGCACTAATGCAGCTCTTGGGTCCCTCGTATCGGGTGGGGGCCTCGTGGCATGCGAGGCGTATAAACGGCCGTAGAAGCTCTCAACCTCGGCCAGAATCCCTGGAATTGAGGTGACGGTCTTGCCCTCTGAGGTTTTCAGCTTCGTCAGACTAGAATGACCCATTCTTTTATTGAAGACTTTAGACCCCCGATTTAGCTCAATATCCTGACAGTGATCAACCAATAGATTATATTGTTTATAATGTTATTAATATTGGTAAGGATAATATATTATGCTGGATTACTTCAGTAATATTACAGTTGATGGGTTGCTAGATAACTGTCATATAGGAACTACAATATCATGTATATCCTATATCTCATACAACATACCGAAAGTAGAAACAGTTATTGAAATTTTATTAGGGTTAAAACTTTTTGTATTATCTATCTAGACCATCTCAAGGCTAAGTTGTATACACTTTTAGAATTAATTCTTTCTTTAAAATCGGTAGGTATTTACTGCGACAGAAGGTAAACCATGTCGCCGTATACACATACACCTTTATATAGGGACAGGTTTAAGATTATTTATATAAATTCTATGAAACTACTATTACCAGCAGTTTGACGTATCCTAAACCTGAATTGTGACAGTGATGAATGACCTTGAACAAATGATATACACTGGGGAAATTATACCGAGAACCCACAGAGTTATATCTAATCTTGTAAATCTCAGTTCAGTAGACTCATTCATTAATTTAACCTTAATATCTTAGTACATTTATCTTGTAGTAGGCTCTCTTCTGCATGTAGGACATATAAGCACTGAGTTCGTTTGTAGTAATTAAGTATATAAAAAAAAACGGCCACTGACAGGGAGAAGTGGCGTCATTTGGGGGAGGCCTACTCGTATGTCCAACAGTGGATTCAGACAGGCTGATGATGATGATGAATTAAGTATAAAATCATTCCCTGATAGCAGTGCTGTAAAATCGAAAATTTTACAGCAATAGCAGAAAAATTTTGTGGTGGTTTTTAACTCTTTTCTCCTAACCATCATCATCAATAACGAAATGTAGATAATACGGATACTTTGATAATAAATGTATTTAATAAACAACTTCGCAATACGATTTTCAGCCAAGCGTCATACCACCTTGAATTAAAAAGTAACCTTCACTTTGTTTTTAATATCATACCTAATGAATCCTAATCATCTCTGTGACATGAAAAATGTCGACCTCGGACCATAAACACGGCTCACGTAAGCCCAGCCACGACACCATGCTAATATGATTAATTTGCAGGAAAGCGCTTTTAATATACTGGGTATCACGCTAATGAATTGAATCGCTTGTGTATACGTACCAGTGATACACATATGTATAAGCACCCGTGCTATCTGGGGTGTAAAAAGAATGGTAACTAGTTGCCGTTCTTTCCGCCAGGTCGTAGGAGGTGATTAAGGGACTAGAGTAAATGAATTCAATTGGGCGATAGGCCAGCAACCTGTCACCACTTTTGCATATAACATCTAACCCTTAATATACATGCTAATAAGTGACCAAGGAGATGTTTTCATGTCTCCAAAGTTCTATCTCTGAAAGGGGTTATAGAACGTGAATGTTTATGTATGTAGATATGCATAAGTTGTACATTCATACGATAAAGTTCATAGCTTGTATATGTAATAAAGTATATTAGGTGGAATGTAATTCATAAGACGATGGGCTGCTTGCCTATTATTTACTTAACTCTAATATTCCATGTCAATTCCTGGTAAAAAAGTCACGTTGACACGACCCTTAAACCTTGCGGTGTAGTCAGAGGTTCGGATGTCTTCGTAATTGCGAAAAAGTATTTCTATGTTCTATGTAGGTATTCATTGAGAACTGATTATCTGGTCTACCCGTGGAGGTGGCCAAAAAATGACTGCCTAATAACAAAGTTAACTCCATGATAATAACTCAATACACATATCTCCGATTATGTGAACGTAAGTACATATTATGTATGAATAATATGTATGTACGTAAAACATTAAAAATACCAACCACTTCTCGGTTTCGATATTCACATGTTGAAGCGTCTGGCTTATTGCAGATTAGTTTATTGGTCGCATTCTCAGAACATCTAAATACTTATGTAACTGGGGCACATGCCATTATAATATAAAACATATTATAACCCGTGCACGTCATCACCATAATTTATTGTAATAATTGGATATACGCGTGTTCATATCTAAACTTGTATCGTAATTGGAGAATGAACTCATCTAAACTATTTTGCTTCGTTAGTATTAAAGTTAACAACCAGGAGTCACTGTCTTTTATAGATTCATGAATTAGTCAGATCTTAAATACTTATATTCACGTCTCTACGTTCCCAACAGAATAGGCAAAGACTATCGTTCGCCACCTGGAACGATCCTGACAAATCTCTCTTGCTTCGCTCGCACCCATACACCGTCATTCATTCTTCTCAAGGCGGGTACAGAAGACCATGTATCTTCTGTACCCGCCTTGAGAAGAATGACCCCAATTTGATCTGTATAAGTTCTACACGGTCTACCCGGTCCAACTCTACCGTCCACTTTGGCATTATAGAATCCTTTTGTATCCTTCCATCCGCTCCATATGCCCAAACAACCTTGACATAACTACCTTTCTCTATTTTCGTCACTACATCTTCTTTTATATAATACGTTCTTTCATACATACATTTCATATCATTTACTTAAATTTATTCTGTTTGATATTTAAATGGCTTAAAGGCATATAAATTTATGAGTACACCAAAGGTACCACTTGTAAAATAGACGAAAGCCAGCCAAAATGTCGGTTGGTATCCAGTGAAAAGCCAAAAATATTGCCTTTGTAAAAACCTTCCTGTGCAGAATGAATTAGGTACCTATTGTCAGCGGATACGATGTATGCAACGTGTTAAATGGACGAGCGCAGAGTGGGAAATTCGAAAGCAATAAAGCAGGGAAATGTGAACTAAGTCAGGTATTAGATTTCAAATCTGTTTTTCAATTTGTCATCATTGTTTGTTCGTTTTATAGAACTTTAATGGATTGTCCTTTTATAAATTAGATTACGATGATCTTAGAACTCTCTAATGAAAGCTATTGAACTCTGTTTTTTGGTATGTCATGTGTATTTATATATGTATTGATTATACATATATAATACACATGTGTTAAATACATAAATATGACTGTGAAATGAAATTTGTTTCAATGAAATAAAATTTCTTATCCATTCTGTCATATAAAATTCGTAGCATCGTTTATATATAATATTTTGAATGTTATATGTTATATATTTTTGACGAATTTTTATTCTTAAATTAACTAACTTCCTCAAAAAGCCTCACGGCTGCCCTGATGTTATAATTATACCCTTATGTATGCATTAAACCATTTCACTATGAATAAATTGACGATCCAAATACTCCTTTGCGCATATTATCTCGATTCGGTCCCGAAACCAAAGTTCAGTAGTTGCTAACTCTCAGACTAACCTCATTATAACTTAGGGACTTGGGAACCCAACTTTAATCTGCGATTGTCGATTGTTCCCAATTTCTTTGTGGTTATAAAAACGACCTTTTTCTTCAAATGGGTATTAGAGTTTTCGCCAACTTCGCTTATTTTACGTAACCATTATTTCTTGAACGCTTTTGTATGTTTTGCAAAAAGTTTCAGCTATTGTCCGGAAAAATAAACGTTCTAGTTAGAGTTTGGTAAGAATCTGAAAGCTCACCCTTAAATAAAATAAACGATATACTAAAAGTTCTTTAGAAACAACATAACCAATTATGTATTACCTATTGATATCTATCACCTACTCATTAATATAAATGCCAGAATCAGAAAAAATGGACTTCCGTAATATCATCTGTTGAGAATCGAAGAAGAGATATATCGTATTATTTAGATATAGTTATATCAATCAATCAGCCTATGTCAGTCCACTGCTGCACGTAGGCCTCCCCAAGGTTACGCCACAAAACACGATCACTCGTGGCCCTCAGCCAACCACTACCAGCGACCTATATATAGTTATATAGTTAGCGATATAGTTTATAGAAGTTGACTACATCTAAAAGGGCAAATTGAGCGGCATTTCCTAATCAGAGCATCCTGACATGACGCTGGGTGGGCGCCAAGTCTCGATCCAATTATTCACTCTCCCTGATGACGCGACAGAGGTTTAATCTTCCACTGAATAATTAGGAGCCAGCTGATTGATTCTATGAATGAGTTTTTATACATATAGTAATAATATTTAGCACACTATTACACCATTTGAATTAGTCCCTTGGTAAGTTCATTTAAAAGTGTTAAGGGTAACTAGTCACCGTATAATTAAGAAATATATACTTATCGTACATAGATAACTGCATATATAGTACATATACATATATAATCAGAAACAACACTGGAAAGCAAAAAAAGGTGTAGTTCTTAACTCTGCCTCCAACCGGAATCGAACTCGGGACCTCACGATTAGCGTTTAGATGCTCAAACATCGCGGCACGACGGTCGTCATATATTATATTATATATAAATTGCCCCAATAAATAAATAAATAACTATTATGAATGCGAAATGTAACCAAGGAGATTTTATTGCTCTGAGATAATGACTACCCAAAAAGCTATAAGAAGTAATAAGAAGAAGAATGTGACTTTATATTCATATATGTTACTCATTCCCAATGCGATAAGCAGAGACTGCGCTACTTTGAACGATGCTGAGAAATGTCTATTGCTTTATTCACATCCATAAGCATTCTCATATATGCACTTCTTTTACGGAAATACGACGCCTCTTTATGTGTGATCCAATATAAGAAATTGTCAACTATCTTTAGAAAGCGTTATGCATCATTTAAATAGATGATGTCGCATTGTAAATACATTCAACAGAATATGGATCGGTTGTGAAAAAATATTATGTTTATGATTGAAATAAGTATGCAAAAACTTAAATAAGGTTTTAGTTGGGTCTAGCCATTTTTGTAACTTTTTTGTTATACCATAACAAATAAAAACGATATACATATATTGTATTAGTTGTTTTCAAAACTAATGGTCTACGTATAATAGAACTTCCAATTGTTAAAAGTAAATTCCATTAAAGAAGTAAAGTTCGTAGCACACTCTTATATTCAAAAGAACAAGTCTCCACTCGCATTATAATGGCGAGCACACACAACGGCTTAGAATGTTAAAACGAGCTGCTCGGCGGAAACGGATTTTCCCGTTGCCTTGTGGAATTTCCTAATTCCTTCGCAGACATTGAATACGCACGCCCATTCCGCATGGTATTCAAATATTGAAATGGCGGCGGTGTTTTGGTATTGTGTGCTAACGTAAGGGTAAGGCTGTTTAATTAATATAATATACTAATGGACATATAAGTCATATGCATTGTGTAATTAATAAATATTATACAAGCTAGGGCTGTAACTAAAGGTTAATTTTAGTTTAAGTTGACTATGATTTGTATAAACTAAAGTCGGTTACTAAGGTCGGTTAGTTACAGTGACTAAGATTTTCTGCATCGTCTACTATTTAACAAAACATTTTAAAAAAGTGGTAAATTCCTATAACTGGTTAATTGAGACTTTACATTATTATCATTGATAGCTTCCCAATATATTCTGTTGTTCCCACAAACATACATGCTTTAAAATTAATAAACAGGGTTGAATAATATACGAGATGTACAATACAACCTAATCCGATTGTATTTTGTAAGAAACCGCTGAAAAACAGCTTTCGCTTCATTAATATCCTACACCTCCCTACCTAGCAGTTATGGTAACGTCATGTGTATCAATATATTAACTTAGCCACACTTAGGTAACCGAATATAATAATATCCTTCCATATCACCCGAACTTAGTTTCATACGTCTCGTCAATCTAGTATCATTCATTCCCATAACACGCCCAAATCATCGTAGACTGCTCTTTTCGAGCATAACCTTTACATTGTCTTCAAGTATTAAATATGGGGCATATTTGGAAGACGATGAAGAGAGACAGGAAATAGAGAAATATTCACTTTTGTATCATAAAATCTATTCACCACACCACATCAAGATTGAATTTACAGGCAGCCATATCCGAGCGGAGGTGCCGCAAACATTCTGCAGAGTCACACTTGGAAATTGAAAACGCTTGCAGCCGATGGCTTATCAAATGTAGCGAGCGGGTTTACACTGAGATTACACAAAATGTGAGGAAATGGAAACTTGCAGCTGGGCACGGTGAAAAATCAAACTCTGCTCTACTTGTTGCATAGATGTGTTACGAAATTTAACAGAGAGCCAAGTCTAGTAATGCTTTCTAGCTATATCACAGTTCAATAAAATGACGACCTCCGTGGCGCGATCGGTTAGACATCTGAACGCTAATCGTGGAGTCCCGGGTTCGATTCCCGGTGGAGGCAGAGTTGAGAACAACGCTTTTCTACTGCTTTCCAGTCTGGTTGTTGATTATATATGCTATATATGTATTTGTTCATGTATAATATGTATACATTTCTTAAATATACGTTGACTAGTACCCTTAACACAAGTCTTCAATGTACTTACCAAGGGGCTAGTTCAATTGGTGTAATAATGTCCAACTACTATTATTATTACTTTTACTATTATAATATCACTTTAGTAAAGGTGTGATGTTGTTATTGTAATAGTAAAATGTCAAACGTCGCCATTTTTAAAGCATTAATGAACGTTTATTTTTCGTAAAATAAACGTGCTAACCCACCCTTACATAGATTATAGACGTGAGTATCAGAAGTATTTTTAAGCAATGGAATTACTTACTAATTCGAAATGTACGCAAATATTACAAACGTATCAAGATCGAACTAAAACTGTATTTTTAATAATAATATAGTCAAACATCCTTACCATTACCATCACTTTACCCATTCAAAAGTATGATCCGGCCTTAACGTAACAAGAAAAGACACTTCTCAAAAGAGTCCGACACAAAAGCGGCGGTATGTCACGTCCGTGCCGAGTAGCGTTCGTTAACGTGCTCTAAAAAGGTCGCGAACGTCCTCTTTCTTGAATTTGAGGATGAATTTATAGTATAGCCTCGTATTGCCTATGGGCTGAAAAAGGTTAAAAGCTTGCCTTTCACAATATATACCGTTTATTCCTGCTCTATATAAAGTAAGTATTCACTCCTTATAACAGATATGGATATTGTTTAGTAATCTTCCGACCATTTTAGAATGGCTCCATAAAAAATATATTATTTCTAATATACTAACTTATACATATTATCTGAATTCTATTCACATTAACACACATACATACATATACATTAACATTCTTTTATACCTTTCCGGGTGGACATAACCTGGGGTTGCGAATATTGGAGTTGTGTTGTTATATAAAAACATTGGTGACAAGTTACTACCTCATCGCTCAGAAGATTCTTTTTACCCCAAGTCCTTTAGTCGCTTCCTACGAAATGCCAGGAGGATTGGCAGCTAGTTAACCTTCTTTCTACTTTCCAGTCTAGCTCTGGAGAACACATAATAACAGAATAGAAAACAAGTTACATATTATGTATATATGCATACAGTTGGTTTCAGTATTGAGAACAATGTTACAGTCTAAATAATGTCTTACAGCTGTTCGGGGAAGTAGTTAGCATGAGAGTAAAGGAAATTGTGAACTATTTCAGACAGTTCCGGGTTCGATTCTCGGTAGTGTATTGTCTTATATGTGTTGAGCTTGAATATAATGAAGAGGATTTGTAGTGGCATGTGTGAATAGGTTAGTTATTGAGGTACTTTTTCTGTTTGAAAGATTCTAGATAACGTGAAGTAATTACAGCGTTATTATTGTAACGTTTTTTGGACACAGTTTTTTTTAAACTACGGGTTATAATCTCATGCAGATATTATTAACGAGCTAAATATTGTAATAAGCTTGTTTGTTCATGCCCCGAAAAAACATTCATACATATTATGTATAAGCACGGATTATAATGCATTCTGGGTTGGATAGGAACACCGTGATATTATGTTTCCTTTCTCTCTACTTTAGCGTAACATTGCTCATTGCCAAAAGCTTATATTGACCCCCAAACCCTCAGATACTAATAAAATCCATAGTTACCAGTCCTTTGACAATTAAATACTCAAAGCAATAAGCAATCTATTTACTGTACAGGGCAAGAGTAGTATATCTACTAATACTCATACCAATAAAATAATAATCCCGTACTAGCTGGGACGTAAAAAGAATGCTAACTAGCTGCTGTTCTTTACGGCATTAAGAGGCGACTTATGGTCGTTTTCATGTCTCCTAGGTTCTATCTACTCCAAAAGCGATTAAAGTACATGTATTTTTATGTAAATAAGTAAATGAAGTAATAAAACTAAAAGTACTGATAATTAGCAACATTTTAACTAAATCATAGATAATAACTTTTTAATGAAAACCTTACTAAATGCAAATAATAATCACAGTTTCAAGGTTCTGTGTACCCTTTGTTGATATTTTATACACATTGCTTCTGATGATTAAATTATGTTTATAAAGTTAGTGCAGGAAGAAGTCCAGAGTAAATACTTAATTTTGTTTTGTCCATAGTAAATACTTAATAAATTAAACTAATTTTTTACACTATTTAAATTAAAACAACAAATTAACAATTAAAAAAAATTATTAACAATTAATATTAATTTATACTCGCCAAACTATTTAGTAGTGTTCATTCTGGGTAAAATGCCATACACTAAAAATAAAACAAAAAAGCACCTCAAATGCACCTCCTTTAATAATCTTTATTTCTGCCTAATTATTTAAGAACAATAACATACTACAAATGACTGTAGTATAAGGACACACGACAAGGATATGACAATGATATCATCGTCTTAATATTATCTCATTTAGCAACATAGTTTTGTGAGGTAGAGTACCCGCCACATAAGGTGGCAGTTGGAGGCGTCGCCACAGTCGCGTAATCCAGTGTTGCCAGTAAACACGCCAAAACTAGCACTCACTGTGCCATACGGCTCGATACATTATATTGAGGTTTCATTTGTAACGATCTTTGGTTGCAGAGCTATAAACTCAAATAAAACAAATTAATATACCAAAGTCAAAAGTCAAAATATTTTTATTCAAAATAGGCCCTATCATAAGCTCTCTTTGAAAGTTATTTTATGATCTAAGTACAAATTAAAAAAACTATATATTGACAAAAGGAATATATATGAGTGAAGTGGAAGGGCGGTTACGTAGGGGCCGGCCTAATAAGACATATATGTAACAGTCAGATAGACGCTATATTGAAAAAAGGTGACGTTAGGAGTACCTATAACCGTCGAGAGTGTATTAGAGAATGTATGAATGTCAATGAAGCGAAAGTGGTCTGTCAGGATCGGGACAAATGGGGATCCGTGATCTCTGCCTACCCCTCTACAGGGAATCAGGCGTGATGTGTATGTATGTATGTAAAGAACTATTTCAAACATGGCACTGAGCATTGTCTTTACATATTTTTACCGCGGTTAGTTCACCAACCATTTCGGCTGCTCAAGATGCCACGTCATGAAGACCACGACCGCTCTGATAAGAGCGTAACGATTGAGAAGAAGAAGTTCAGCGGAGACCCTTGGAGAAGAACTAAGAAGAAACTCCAGAAATCAATTTATTATAATCACCCTTAACAAACATAAAAATTACAAAGAGTGGGCAAAAAACACAACGCTGGTAATACTAAATTTACCTTTCATACAAAATAACACGCAATGGCGGAAACGTCAAATTTAGTTCCAAGTTTGGCTACTGCCACCTTATGTGGCGGGTACTCTAATCCTGTGTTGTGAATATCACATATGAGAATAAATAAGTAAAAATGAGCTGTCACGGTTCTGTCAGTGAATCACTGACACTTATCTTCTCACATTACGTCATAATGTCAGTTACAACGTTTCGGAGTTTATATTGTCATTTGTCAGTCAATTCTGCAAATTAAACAAGATTTCCTGTCGACTATACCAATGACTGCGTTTGTGATAATATTTCAAGCATTTTTAGTTTAAATTTTGGGAATTAACGTGAGTAAAAGCATTGTATTCTTTTATTTATAGATTGTAAACAAATACTTTGGTTTTGCAAGGTAGAAAATGTTGTATCAGTCCGTTGTTCAAAATGATTCACCGCTACCCTAAATAATTGACGTCATTTAACTCTTAATAAACGTATGTTTTATCGTAAATATGGGCTTTGTTTGAATATTATTGTAACTAAAGTGATTACTCAGCAGCATCGGTTACATTTGTGCTATATTCAAACCGTTGTATCCGTGAGAACCACTTCTTCCATTTACATTTAGGTATTTTCAGTAGTCATACAAGTTAATCTTGTTTCGTCGAATATTAATCATGCACTTACATACTTAACTCGAAAAAACGATACACGCCCATAAACCATTGATTACGAGTTCTTACGTTCGTTGATATTTTTAATAGGTTTTAGTTTGTACTTATTGTCTTAATTAGTGAGGCATCCTCTTAATTGGATGTATTTTGGGGTTCATGACTGCAGCCAATGGCATTAAGTCAGTCTAATTTCCGAGCAGTCTTTAATCCTACACTATATGTGTCAAAAGCACCTCTTTATCTCATATGCCCACATATCTTTGTAGATAACAAATGTGATAAGATAAAAATAAACAATTATTTTTGCAACACATCTCACTGTGTACTATATTTTATTTAATATACAATAACTGTTACAGGTGAAAAAGGGTCACAAAATGACGACCCAGGTGCAAGCATTATATGACTTCAGTGCCGAGCCTGGCACCACAGAGATGTCTATAACCTGTGGAGAAATCATCACTCTCCTCAACACTGAGATAGGGGAAGGCTGGTGGGAAGGCCGCAACGCCAAGGGAGAAACAGGCCTCTTCCCTGCTGCATATGTTAGGAAAATAGCCCCTGAAGAGTTAACCCAAACAAAAGCAGCCCCCGCCGCACCTGCCGGCCCCAGATATGACCAAGCCAATGACGATTGGGGAGATCAACAGTACAGCGCAGGGGACAACAACTATCAACGCACAACTTCAAATGACGATGGCTGGGAAGATGATTGGGATGATGACACATACTCAGAGATCGGCCCAGGAGCACAAACAGCCAAGCCCTTCAATCAGAAGCCCTTGGCCCCCTTGCCAGGCATGCCACTTAGTGAGTACAACCAGAACATAGATGACACTACATCGACATTCAGCTCTCAAGTAGGAACAGTTAGGAAAAGTAAATTTGCTCCCTCAACTAAGGTGAGCGGCGAAAGCTACCTCCTCGGCACACTGAACGTAGAAGTACCTGACTCTGAAAAAGTGAGAATAATCCAAGACGAAGATGGCTACAGCTGGGCCCCCATCAACCAGCCATACTCTGTGACCGTAGCCTCACCGAAAAAGGAATCAAAGTTCAAAGGAATCAAAAGCTTCATAGCTTACCAACTGACGCCTTCATTCAATAACATCCAAGTATCAAGGAGATATAAACACTTTGACTGGTTGCACGAGAGGTTGCAAGAGAAATTCACCCTGATCCCCATACCGCCGCTACCTGATAAACAAATTTCTGGCAGATATGATGAACAGCTCATTGAGCGCAGAAGAGTGCAGCTGCAAGAGTTTGTTGACTGGATGTGCAGACACCCTGTGCTGTCCAAATGCGAAGTGTGGCAACACTTCCTGACATGCACGGATGAGAAGCGGTGGAAGTCAGGCAAAAGACAAGCAGAGAGGGACAATCTACTGGGCCTGAACTACTGCATTTCCTTAGTAGTACCTGAGAAAGCTCTGCTACAGTCTTACGTTGACCAAGTAACGGAACAGTCTCATACATTCATCAACAGCATGGACTCATCTGTGAAGTATGTTACAAGTATGTGCGTTGCGCAGACCAAGCGTTTCCAAGGACCTTATAAAAGCGACTGTCAGAAGATAGGCGAGGCATTCTACAGCTTGGGAAACGCTCTTGGCCTGGACGAAGGCACCGTCGTGTCCAGATCTCAGTTAACATCTGCCATTAAAATGACAGGTGGCGCTTACATTGAAATTGGTAGGATGTATGATGAACAACCAAAGTATGACTGGGAACCTCTCGGAGACAAGTTCCATCTCTACAAAGGCATTGTGGGATCGTTCCCTGACGTGCTAGCCAACCACAAAGGTGCTATCCAGAAGAAGAAGGAGTGCGAGCGCCTGACAGCTGAACACAAAATGGAAGTGGCGCAGCTGAATGAAGTGATACGGCGCGCAGACGTGATCTCGTACGCTCTGCTCGCGGAAGTGAGCCATTTCAAAGCTCAAAGGACTGAGGACCTCAAGTATACTATGCAAAGGTTCCTAAAGCAACAGATACATTTCTATAAGAAAATCGTGGATAAGTTAGAATCGACGCTGCATCTGTACGATGACTGAAGTAACCCAGTATTGTAATATTATCTGTATTGTAGCAAACTACGTATGTACATTGGATATCCAAAGGATGAACTAATAGGACAATTATTTCATACCCTTCATTAGACAAAATTTTCTGACTGATGTTTGTATTTCAATCAATTGTAAATAAAATTCCAAACTGATTCTATAATATTTCTATGATATTTACAAATTAATATATGTATATCTTTTACTAGGGTAAGCTTAAATTAATATTTTGGGACTATATATTGCATCTATCTTATGTCTAAGCCTACACTTTTAATATTCCATTTTGTGTTATTATTAAGGTCGAGTAATAAAATATTATTTGTTTACAACATGCCTTTTATTAAGCCTACTACCCCTTCAGTACCTACACAAAACTAATCTATGAAGTAAGTAAAACTGGAATTTGTGGGTTCATTTATGCAGCAGCACCATATGTATTTTGCCTCTTCTTTTCAGATATCCTCATGCCAACTAATCGCCGTTTGCTCTGACAATGGCGAAGGAAGCTGGCAATCTTCTGAGCAAAGATAAAAAGTCTCCGAAGCCACGCAAGTCTCGAGATGCCGACTGCTGCAGCATCAACTTCCTCAAATGCGTTCTGCATATATTCAATGTGGTTTTTCTGGTAAGATCCCGTTTGGAATATAAATTCTTTAACTGACTAAGTATAAGATAGGAGTATAGTAAAAATATAATAAGCTAAACCTTTGTAATCCTTTTATTTTAAGGAAAAGAAAATTTATTTAGTTTTTAGGATTCTGAATGTAAAAAATTCAGAGAAAAGTTCCTCCATAGTCTGAACAAGATTTCATGATTAAGTTTAATATTTATTTATTCCTCGAGATTATTTAAATAATTAGAAATAAGCATAAACAAATTAATAATATGAACAATTACAATACGTGCTGATTTTATTTAGAACAATATTCAAACATGAACAGTTGTAATTAAAATTTGTTGGTACATGTGTTGCCTCATACATATAATTAAATGTATCACTTCTTTTTGTAAAGAAGCGATACATCATCATCATAAAGAACGTCAGAAAGAAGCGATTCTTGTGAATAACGTGGTATTTTATAAATTATAACTTAATAAAATACCAAAGTGTTGTTGTAAAGAGAAGCACCGCAACTATCTCTTCCGGTGTAATAAGTCATATGTCATGTTTTAATCAGACTGCTGACTTGACTTAAAAATTAAAGAAGGATGTACCCTCATACTGTATGCCATAGTGGAGTGAAAACGGGAACCTTATATATTATTCACATTAGATGTTCTTTATATTCCTAAACTAGTCTTCGAGTGATAAACACTTTTTCATACTTAGAATGGTTAAAGATAATAAAAGAACTCATGACGTTTGTGTTTTGACGAAACAAACCTTGTTTACTTTTGACATTGAAATTGTTATTATTATGAGTTATGATAGCAAATAATGACTAATGCGACTGGTATTGTAATCAATTATGACATCATCAATTAGTGCATTGCTCTCATCACCAAATTAATCATAGGCACAGTCAATGTCAAGAAACATGAAAAATAGTTCTTGAAAATTGGTTAGTTGTGTACTTTACTTAATCTCCGTATAGTCACCTAAGAGGCTTAAATGTATTCATTGAATGATAGGCCGGCAAAAAGTATCGATTTTTATACGATCACAACAATGATACATAACCTATGTGTCATAGACCATTACGTTTCCGAGGTTTTATCCACCCCGAAAGGAAATTAAAGACGTTAACACATAAACATACACTGTACATATTCATGTTAGTAACGAATGTAAGTTACGATAACATACTTATCCAGGTGATGGAAAGTATGCTAAGTAATAAATGCATTTATACTTTTTAAGTCCCCGAACATAACTTGTCTACTATCTATAATATATGTTTGTACATAGGTACCTCAATACTATGCAAACATGTGGTCTGCGAGGCAACCTTGACACAAGTTTGAATCAAAGCTGCATTGTGAAGCGCCTTCTCACGTTTGCATGTAGTTGTCTATTCACAATAAGCGCGTTTATGGTAAACGTGTTTTTGTATCTAGCCTTCATATTTTGATTTAAACCCACGGTTTATACAAACTATGCTTACTGTTAAGGCTTGCGTAGACAGAATAAGACGTGTGTTGGTCAGATAGGAAAAGATGTCTAAAGTATATTTAAGCACTAGGATAAGATAGGTATACTGATCTCATTTAAGTAAAAGTGGTGTGTCAGGATCGGTAAAAATGGGGAACCATGATATTTGCCTACCACTCTGTATGGAGATATTTGTGATGAGTACTGTCAATGAATGAAAATAACTACCTGCATAGGGTTTCATTTGTCTGATGTGCTGATAATCAAACGGTGAAACATGTGATCAATGCAGCTATAAATGACCTATTCCGCAATTGTCCGATGGACACTCAAACCACTGACACCGTAGAGTACCCGCCACATACGGTGGCAGTTGGAGGCGTCGCCACAGTCGCGTAATTCAGTGTTACCAGTAAACACGCCAAAACTAGCACTCACTGTGCCATACGGCTCGAAACATTATAGGTTTCATTTGTAACGATCTTTGGTTGCAGAGCTATAAACTCAAATAAAACAAATTAATATATCAAAGTCAAAATATGTTTATTATACTATTTCAAACATGATTAATAATTAACGGGACTTATCCTTCTTATTATATATTACATATATTATGTGTTCCTTCACTCTGTCCGCAATAGACCGTTTAGTCTGTTCGACATAGGATTTCCCACAGCTGCAATCAATCTTATACACACCCTTATATCTTATATCATGAGTATAAATCGCGAATCTCTTAAAACTATTATTTCAAACATGGCACTGAGCATTGTCTTTACATATTTTTTACCGAGGTTAGATCAGCGGAGACCCTAGCTTGGAGAAGAACTAACAAGAAACTCCGGAAATCAATTTATTATAATCACCCTTAACAAACATAAAAATTACAAAGAGTGGGCAAAAAACACAACGCTGGTAATACTAAATTTACTTTTCATACAAAATAACACGCAATGGCGGAAACGTCAAATTTAGTTCCAAGTTTGGCTACTGCCACCGTATGTGGCGGGTACTCTAGCGAATAATTATCATGATGTATATTTCACAATTAATATACCTTTGAGAGCTTCACTCGCAATTTGAGATTTAGTGTAACGTACTGTTATGATAAAAATGTGTGTCGTTAAAACTCTTAGGTTAGCAATTATATTAATATATATAAATCGGACTAATCGGATATACTAAGCGAAATTCAATTCAGTCTTGTAATAACACTTGCCGCGAGTATAACCCAATAAACGGGTTCATTCAAACGGAGCATCCTAACAATACGCAAACAATTTCATGGTGGAAAAATATAGACATGAAACTACACAAACCGTCAATGTTAAATATTTGTTGCATACAAAATATGCAGTGCAGTTAATATTTAGGACATGAGGCCATATCAAACCAGAGGAAATGTATAATAGCATGTCTTATCAACTTGAAACATAATGAACCGTATACAAACCGATTATTTCCCATCCCAAAAATATTAACATTCCATTAAAATTCTCGAACAAAATCATCTTAAATTATTAAGTTTTAAATAATATAGCCTTCAATTTTTCCCAATTATAATACGCTTATATTGTTTACGGGACCGGAATAATACTGGTTCTATAGACAGACGAATCCTTTTACGTTATATTTTTTCGTATCTCTCTGGCTTCACTCACACCCATTAGCCGTCTCACACATGCCTTCTGATTTTACATTACGTACACCCGCCATCTCCAATTTGATAAGTTCTACGCGGCCTATCCCATCCAACTTTTACCTTCCACTTTAGCTTTATAGATTCCCATTGTAACCCTCCTTACATCAATAAACATACCACCTAAACATACCTTTATCTATTTTCGTCACTACATCTTTCAAACCACAACGTTCACGAATCTCTCTTTTCCGTAGCCTATCACACAATGTTACGTTACACATTTTCCTGAGATTTTTTTTTATTACCTGGGTATATGTTACTTTGTTTTTGTTGGAAGCTGTCTATAAAGACAGACATAGATCTACAATATATTTCCCTTCCTTTCTTTCTTATATATCCCTAGTATCACGTATCTATTCGTCCATTTTCAGATAGCAGGTATCGGCGTCTTAGTAATAGGGTCGTGGACAGTGGCCTCAAAGCACAAGTATGTGTCTCTCCTTCCCACACCCACGTATGCCGCTATAGCCTACCTGCTCATTTTGGCCGGTGCCATAGGGTTGCCAGTGGCTAGCCTAGGCTGCTGCGGACTCAAGACTGAGAACAGGACGAGCTTGTTATGTGTAAGTTTCTATGATTATATTAATAATAATAAGCTTTATTCATAAAAACACATTGACATACACAGACAGGAAATTAAACAAAAAAGAGAAAAGGAGTTTATACAAGGAAGTAATTAATCCTACATGTGCATGTCATTGCCCAGTGAAAGTACATACATACATATAAATGTCCTTGGAGATATAATATATCTAAAAGTGAAGTGTATATTAATGTAACCCTAGTCTCATATTTAGCTGCTACAACATAATATGTAATATGGTTATACAAATAAGACACTAGTAATATTTTATAACACAGCTACAACCTTACAATCGAACAAATATTTAAACTAAACGAATGGTTAAATTAATTCGTAACATCATAAAAAAATACATCACATTTTTTTGGCAATCAATTCAATGAATCATTACATATTAGAAGTTCGTTAGTTGTTTCACTCTTCCTATATTAGTAACTATAGTACATACAATCTTCTGATACACCTTAAAACCTTCTCATTCCAGTACACATACTTCCTCCTGATCACCTTCGTATTAGAGGCGGGCGCGGGAAGCCTAGCTTACTACTACGAGATCGCAGTTGAACGAGAACTGCGATCGGAGCTAAACAACACTCTTCTACAGAACTATGCCTTGGATACGCATATGACTAATGCCATCGATAAAATGCAGATGGAGGTATGTAGTGTCCAGTATTTGTAATGTAATGGAGTAGTCTAATGCTATCTTTTATTATCATTAATGGCAGAATATACTTAACTAGAACCTACGTTAAAGAAGCATTAAGTATTTATAAAATACGTATAATAGTGTAGAAAGTATGTATTTGGAAGGACTATTATATCGTTTGATGAAGTCAGGTTAGGTTAGGTTAGTGTCCATCTCCAAATTACGGAGATACTAATTCTATGGCAACGTGAGCCCACGTTTTAACCAGATATTAAGTACCAATGTAACAGGTGATAAGTTGTGTCGTCATTTACAAGCACTAACCACTACTAACCATTAGTATCCTCAGGAACTACGGTACCAAATTATTTTATATTATAGATTAAAATAAAGAAGTGGCATAAGTTTTATTAATCTTATTCTATTTATTTTAAGAATTAGTTTATGTTAATGACATATTTTTTATAAAAAATGTTTTTGTAACTTTCAATAAGTGGCATTATGATCCTTATGTTGAATAAAAAGATTTCCTTTTCATTTCAATCAATTAATTAGAATTTTGTGTACATTTACAATTTGTGTTTATGTTTCCGTAAGCATTTCATTCTAATTTTATTCTAAAATGTGACCGAGGAGAGATTATGTCTTCTTGATTTGCATGAAACAGCAAGTCAAGGAGGCTCCTTTTTGGATAGGTTCTATCTATCCTGAAAGATATAAAAGGGCCCAACATAGACGTATTTCTTTCCCATATTTCCAGTTCAAATGCTGCGGTGCGGCGCGGTACTCCGACTGGCGGCGCAGTGTTTGGCACGAGCACGACCCTCGGCTGCTCGTGCCTGACTCCTGCTGCAAGAGTCCCTCCAGCCGCTGCGGGGTGCGCGACCACCCCTCCAACATTTACTATGTGGTGAGACATCTAGCGTATATACAGAGAACTAATACTATGTGGGTACTATAAATAATACAAGGTATTAATTATAGATGTCACTACGAGACTTGTTGATGATTGGTTCAAGAGGATATAATGTTGTAGGGGCTTACTATGGCTGTAGGTACTGTAGGAGACATAAGCTTATTTCATGCAATCTCTTAGACACGAAATTTTCGATGCACGTTAAGGCAGCATAAATACGTGTGAGGTAAATGGCTTAGTGACAGCAATGCCGACTAATATGTCATCACTGTCTTAATAATTATAATAACAGTTACCAAGAACACGTAAAGTCTAAATATTTCTTATTCTATTAATACTACGGTGAGGGAAAACATCGTAAGGAAAACTATTTGTTTCTCGAACAGGTAATAGTGCTTGTAAATAACGACACGGTTTACCATCTGTTACATTGAGTACTGACTATCTGGCCAACGTGGGTTCGAGGAGGCCAAAGAATTACTATCTTCGTTTCACCTGAACAAGAATAAGAAAGCGTTTGTCTTTTGTCTATTAATCTGTCCTGTTCTGACGTGTGTTCTTTAAATTTGTCACTGATGTTTCATTCCTAATGTTGTAACCAATATCGCGTGACTTATTCTGGAATGTTTGATGACCTCCGTGGCGTGACCGGTTAGACACCTGAACGCTAATCGTGGGGTCCCGGCTTCGATTCCCGGTGGTGGCAGAGTTGAGAAAAACGCTTTTCTACTGCTTTCCAGTCTGGTCGTTGATTATATATGTTATATATGTATTTATCTATATATAATATGTATACATTTCTTAAATATACGTTGACTAGTACCCTTAACACAAGTCTTAAATGTACTTACCAAGGGGCTAGTTCAAATTGGTGTAATAATGTCCAAATATTATTATATTATAATGTTCATAGGGCTGCATCCGGCCGATGACGAGCCACGTTCGTGAGCAACTAGTGGTGCTAGCAGCCGTGGGCGTGGGCATGTCCGTGATCCCCGCGTTCGGCTTCCTCTTCGCCAGCATCCTCTACGTGAAGATCAAGCACGTGGTCGACTGACGAAAGCTTCAGGAGAAGAACTCGAAAAAGGTGACGATTAAATTGCCTTACTCATTGCCTTGTCAAAAACATGTTATAAAGTCAGCGCGTAGAATTTAATGCAGATTCTGAACAAGTAATTGAGAAAGTGGTTGCAGTCATATATTTTACTTTGTTTTTATAGTTTTAAGAGATTCGCGATTTATACTCATGGTTAATAACTAACGGGACTTATCGCGTATGATTTTATATAATAAAGTTGCCTTTATTAACCCGACGTTTCGGCTACGTTGCAGCAGCCATGGTCATTTCACTTTGTTTCTCTAAATAGGTGTATAACGGGGTTTGTGTAAGTTTAATTTCGTACCAAAAATAAATATTTTTGTATATAGCTATTAGTATACGTTAATGTTGTATGTCGTGTGACAATTTTCGTGTGTGTAAACATTTTGTATGAATCTGCCTGATTCAATCGCCAAGGCACTAATCAGTAAAAACTAAATTATTTTAATATCTCTCCATCCTATTTTACGACAGACTAACAAGAGAAACAGCTGCTAAATATGCTCATTTTTTACAATAATCCTTAAAATTTATATATCTTCCAACATAGAACGATATTCACGACCATTAACCCTTGCGGGGTAGTCAGAGAATCAGGTGTCCATCTCCGCAATTGCGAAGGTAGTAAATCTATGGACACGTCGAACCCACGTGTTGCCCATAGTCAGTGCTCAATGTGACAGGTGGTCAGCCATGTCGCCATTTACAAGCACTAACTATTGGTTGCTCGGGACAGAGGTAGGTTTCCTCACAATGTTTTCTTACAACGTAGCTTTAGTATAATATTCTTTCCATTCTCCACAGGTGTTCACAAAGACTCCAGTAGCAGTAAACAGACCTCATCCGCGGCCGAGGCCTCTGCACAGGCCCCAAAGCCGACCCCGTGCCCGCAGGAGCTTCAATAAGCCCTGTCCCTTACATACCAAAGAAAACGGGGACCCCATAGCTACTATCAGTGATAATATTAGCATCTAGTTAGTGTACATATACAAGGAATATTGTCTATGGTGGCTGCAGGGAATTGTGTTTCTTTGCCTGCTGTTGGATAAAAATAAAGTGTGTTCTTTATGGTTAAACAGATTTGATTTTATAGTGTCATGAAAAACTCTTCTATTATCACAAAATGCTGAATAATCGTTTATTTTCTGTATGTTGTACTTCAGCACGAAAACAATTTAAATTTTAACAATTTACTTACAATGCAATATATGTTTTTTATTCAACAGTAACACTTAAGCACAAAGTTTACCATGTAATATTTCTGTTACCCTATAGAATAACTAAACACAATTATGTCAAATATTGTACCATAAATAATAGCATATGCGATCGAATTTATGTCCTAAATCAAATGTAAGTAACCGTGAAATAGAAACTAACTTAAGTATATATTTTTGTCATAGTATGTCAACGTATTAATTTATATTGATTTACTTACAGTACTGAACCAAAGTTTAACTTAGTTTACTGGACCCCAGATGTGCTATTCAATAGTAGTCCAAGAACTATTCAAATATATACATTACCAGTTAAAATATATTATTCAACTCGTTTTATATAGCATGCGTACATACATTCAGGCCTCTACTTCCCAGGGGTATACCCAGAGTATCGGTCGCTACCTTAAACGACTAAGACAAACCTGCTGGTCTCATATTCTGGTCTAATTTTCACCAAATTTACTACTATAGAATAGTTCATTGAGGGTTTTTAATTATATTTAGTTTTACGTAACAACGGACGTGTAGATTTGCTAAGACTTAGTTCATAAAAATACGATGTAATATAATAGTTGAAGTTATATGGTGCTAATCCTGCGCGAAGAATGGAATTTTATCGTTTGGATTTTCAATCGGGTCTCTTAGTATTAATTTAATTGTTTAACAGAGCTATAATTTATTTTTGTGTTGTAGAATATTGTGAACTAGTCAAGAGGTATATTTTGAAAAAAACCTCGGCAAGGTTTTTGATCATCATATGTACTGCATAATCAATTTCGAATGATCTAATATTCAGTTTTTTCAATTTTTAATAATACAGATACAAAGGCTTGCATTAGATATAAGTTTATCGATTTTAATGTTATAGTATTAATATCGAATATTTATTCATATATCAATGCACGCTGACTTACTGATTAAAAAGAAATATTTTATGAAGTATTTATTCGATTTCTCTTTTTGCGATATCATGTTTTTATATTGGTTTTGTTACTACCTTGTTTTTATTTCCAACGATATAAAATGTCTTTCAACAATCATTTAATAAAAATAATGCAAAATAAGGTATAACAACCTTGTCGAGGTTAATAGTTCTGTGCGAGCCATGAACATTGGGAATTTATTGTAAGTTACACTTAATATATAAAAAATAAGTCAATCCCTATGGCTAATCTGTATGTGATCTGTGCACGGTAAAAAACAATTAATTTCAAACTATTCAATATTTATTTAATCTTTTTGAAGTGAGTATCATGTATGTTTTATTTATTTATCTTTTACATGCAAAAAAATCAGGCGAGAATTTTCAAGTTATAATTTAACAGGTAATTCTAATTGTATTTCTAAGCTATTTTTTTTGCTTTTTTTCCCAACCTTAACAGGTAAATCTTTAGGTGACCTACATGTTTCTTAGTAAGTTAATCGTTGTTTCAGATCATAGATGGAGTACTAAAGCACAGGGATTGACTAGTGTAGTGTGTAGTTACTACGACAGACTAAAGATGAAATGTGCCTTAATAACAATTAAATAATATTTAACGTTAATATTGTCGTAATAGTATGTTAATTGTTGGTAGTTATAAGCAATCTAGTGATTGATTTTGAATCTCTTTGTTATAACTTTAATCCTACTAATGATTCTAAAACCAGTGATTTTGTTGTACTTAATAAAAACACTTTAACACATCTATTTGTTTCATTACATGCCTTATTCATAAGCTTTAGTAGTGCTCAGGGTTGGCATTTTCAGGATATTCATTAGTGAGTGCTTTTTAATCAGTCAGTATTTGTTACTTTGCACCGTATAGGACTTATCGGTTTCACTTATAAATGGCGCCTCGGTTTACCATCTCATTATGACACTATCATTAATAGTGAACCACTTATTCTAATCAACTACCAACTTTACACTATTACTGAAGTGATATCTAAGATTATGCTAAAATGCATTAGTAGCCTTGGGCCCCTGTTTCACTAGGTTTAATCATAACAGTTAGGAAAAACATCGTGAGGATTTTCTCTTGATATACACTGTTTGTAAATGTCGACACGGTTCACCACCTTCGTTAGGTGGTGACTCTCTGGTTAATATGTGAGTTAGAGGGGACATAGATTGGCTAACAAAAAGAGTGTAAAATTTTGATAGGAAAAACTTTGCATAGCATAACCAACCTACCAATATTTAGTCGACTCTTGAATCTGTATCCGCGATCCTTTACCTTAATCATTAGGTAGGTACAACAAGAAATAATTTTACCCGCTCACATATCAAGAAACGTTCGATTCCATTGAAAAGATTACTCACTTATTTACCTCTTGTGTCATATGACTCACTAAATACGATATACCTACTAGACCAAGGGTCTATTTAGAAGCATCTGTTACAGGGTATGTTACAACAAAAGAGAAATCTGTAATTTCTAAGTTTCTTCTTTAGGAAAACGGACGTAATATATACCTACGTACTTGTATAATATACCCTCCATTTCATTTAACCATTAGATGTCTTTCCCATTATAAGGCTGTGTTCAGACGTGCGCGTTTTCTGCGCGCGCGGATTCAGCGCGCGTCGTGTGTTTTCCCAAACGCTAAAGCAGTTTGAGGTTCTATGCTAATTACATAAAGTTTATTTTCATGGGAAAACACGCGACGCGCGCTGAATCCGCGCGCGCAGAAAACGCGCACGTCTGAACACAGCCTTAGGAGATGGTAACTTACAGCACAAGATGATACATAGAAAACTCGCATACTAAACAAATTTACAACGCCATAAGCGCGATAACAAGTCAACAATAAAACGTCGACTGTCGAGAATATATGTCAGGTTTTCATAACCTGCTATCATCTATTGGAGGTCTCCGTCGTTAATTCATGTCTATATAGGTACGAGTATATTTTTAGAATGCGAAATTATAAGAAAACTTCAATATAGTACCTGTACTAAAACCCAATATCTGCAATAAAACCTGTCTGTAGAAACCTAATGCATTTAAATAAACAGATAAAAACTATTTTATGCGCAATAGATGTTCGATGATTTCTTAAAAAATATGTAGGTATCTACTCATTACTACATACAAAATATGTAATATATCTATTTTATTTCCATATTTATTAGTATTCCTGTGACCTACTCGTATACATTAAAGTTCTTGCAATATAGTACATATTCGCAATTATTGTCGAATACTTAATATATTTAATTTTTAATGTATATTTTTACCTAACTTTATACCAACTATTCGATATGACAGAACATGTTTATGCCAACCTTGTTGGTTCAAATATTCAAATGAATAGTCATATTAACTAAGTAATATATTAAAGCATAGCATACCAACAATGTTTCGTGATTTACTAGATCAAAAAACGCTAATCGGTTAACTCATTAAGTAATTTATATGCCTAATGGATTCCACTTAATTTCACACTAAAACGATAATATCTTAAAATTAATAGTCTATACCGTAACATAGCTAGAAACGGACATTTATTAAATGTTCATATTTTCAAAATATTGTAAAAAATTGTGCCATGCATAAATTAATTGCCAGTTTGTTTTTGCTTCATTTCGTGTCAGTGAACTCTCAAACGTTAGGAGCTAACTATCGCAATTTCAACCACAGGATTCGATACATTGTGCCACAGAGCTATATTTCGAGCCCTTCAATACAGACTGGGATATTATTGCAGCCCAACAGCAGAGAGTTACAAAATTATATGGCTGGTTATGGGTGGAATCAAGAATTCATTAAAAATATGATTCAAAACATGAATCAAATACAAGGAGTGCGTGAAAACTGGCATCGTTACATACGCCCTACGCAGCACCATTTTTCTACGTCTTCCATAAAGCAGTATGCCTATCCTGGTAACCCTTATCTGAGCCACATGCTTGCAGCTTATACAAATCACGATCCTTCTAGGACAGAAGAAATGTCCACGCAACCGGAATATTCAACTATCAAGACGACTTCCTCAAGTACCGCAACGCAAGATCATGACGATTACGATATTGATGTCCGCGGTGGCTTCGCGCGGTCATGAATCAGCGCTAATAGCTCACACGCCTTGGCCTTCCCACTGTGGCTTTAAGTGGAAACCGAACGAACCTCACATACACACTCGGCAAACGATACTGCGAAGCTTGTTTATTACCATAATAATACACTGATTATAATTGCTGAACGCTTTTTGCTCGATCCACGCAACTCTTTGAGGAGATTGTCCAAACAAACTGGTTTTAAAAATAATCGACTTGAGGAAAACCTGATTGCGCATCTGCCTCGCTGTGCTCGTGCTTTACTTAGTTGTAAACATCCTTCTGGTACGACAGGGCGCCTGACAGCAGGATGCCATCCAAAGTACTCTTGTTCCTTGTGTTAGTTCTCAGTGCGGGACAAAGTCATGGACATGGCCACCTTTCGTTATTAGGGGGCATTTTATCGGGAGCTCACGAGCATTTGCATCAAAGTATTAATAAAGTGGCTTCGAATGTCCTCAACGGTATTCAGCATCATGGCCTGAACTTGAACATCGAAACTCAGGTGGGAGTAGAGCACGGGGTACAAGTACAGCCCTCAGCTCAGCCGGAAGTTATTGTGATTGTGGATCAGCAAAATAACGATGGACATCATTTCAAGCCACCTCCTCCGCCAGGACCCCCGGAGTATCCTCCCCCGCCACCACCGCACGACGGGTTCATCGGGCACCAAGGAAGCTACAACCAAGGTAATGTTCATCCGATAAAGCCTCCACAAGGGAACTACCAAGGCTCATTCAATGTTGCATTTGAAACTCACTATCAGAGCAGTTCTGGATTTAATTCTCAATCGTACGGTAACTCTGGTCAAGAGAGTCACGAGCAACCATCGCAAGGGAATTACGGAGGCCATAAGCCTAGTTATGGTAACGATAAGCCCGGTTATGGATCCAACCCAGAACCAGATAATTCGTTTTACCAAAAACCTGGATATGGTTCCCAACAGCCTAGCGCCGGTGGCAACTATGGGTCACAACAACCCAGCAACGTGGGCTATCAAAAACCAGGAAGTTACAGCGGCCATAATAAACCAGCATACAACCAAGATAGTTTTACTGACAACCAGAAACCAGCATTCAATCAAGGAGGTTACCACGGCAACCAGAATCCAGGGTATAATCAGGAAAGTTCAGGATATAAACCTGTCCATACAACAACAACAACGGAGAATTATCATGACGTAAATGACGATTCGAGCAGTGATTGCAAAAAACCTTATTTGAACAACGATTCCAAGAAACCTCTCGAAGACGGACCTCTTCACATTCCACTTGGGCCTAATGAGTACATCTTCGGCGGAGACAAGAATGTGAATGACCCCAAACGGGAGGTGACGGCAGAAAACGAAAACCCCGAAGAGTTCCCGATCGACATCCGATTCAAAGATGAGTAAATTATGCGGCATTTTTGTAAATACTAGATGATAAGGAACAAAAAACGTATTGTTAATCTGTAAGTCATTATTTTTATATATAGAATTTTACATGGTTTAGAGTACAATAATTATGTCATTTATATTTTGGACTTACATTTTCGAAGTTACCTCTTTATTTAAACTGTTGTAAATCAACATAGGCATAATTAAAAATGTGAAGTTATTTGTACTTTGTGTGTTTTATTCTGTACTCTAGAATATATCCTATCCTCAATAAACATACATTACTGTACATTGGCCCTTATTGTCCCTTTAGTAGTAAAATGTACAGAGGGCACCGACTGTTGGCTTAAAAATTGCCAACAATGACTACCATACACTTTTTGGACAGTAGGTCAGTATATTAGGTCTATTGCGACCGCCCCATTAGTTCGCGTCATGGTTGGCATATTTGGACACTGCATGGGCTGCTCACTGAACATTACCCAGCCAAATAATGTACCACCATCCCACCCCCTTAATCTCTAGGCAGAGTAGAAAAAGAACTTCTTACTTACTTACTTGAATTATATCAAAATCGCAAATGGGTGCCAGTGCAATTCAAAATTAAGCAAGGAATGACCAGATTCATTTGCTTATAGTTTTTGTCGTGATGTTTTTGAGGTAAATGAATGGAGGTATGATTGTTAATTGCGCATACATACATTTTGAATGAGATGTAATCGTGATTTATGCAGAGTTAATTTTAATTTAATATGAAATCACGTGTGCTCTTTGTAAGTAGAAAATAAAAAACAAGTTTTTGTTAACAAGAGCAACAAACTTGAAATTAACAAAGAATTTTTCATTTGATATCTTTTTTTTTGTATCGGAGTGCAATGTCGTAAATGCAAAGCCAAGATTATATATAGATGTATATATATGCTGGCTGAAAGTATCAAGTTCCTCCAAGACCTATTGTTCACACAGGTGCGGCACTACGAATGTCCATTTGAGCGCTGCTGGTCGCCTAGCCAAGTGGCCAGAAGCTATGGCGACAAAAATCAAATGACTTGAATGTCATAACAAAATGACTTGAATGTTGAAAAGAAAAATGCCAATCTTAGAGTATACATCAACAAGCTTTAGCCTATGTAGAGATCGCGCCACATAAGGGGGCAGATGGAGGCGTCGCCACAGTTGCGTTATTCAGTGTTGCCAGTAAACACGCCAAAACTAGCACTCACTGTGCCATACGGCTCGATACATTATAGGTTTTATTTGTAACGGTCTTTGGTTGCAGAGCTATAAACTCAAATAAAACTAATATAGCAAAGTCAAAAGTCAAAATATTTTTATTCAAAATAGGCCCTCAAAATAGGCCCCAAAATAGCAAAATCACAAGCTCTCTTTGAAATCTTTGAATAAATTAAAAAAAACTATTTCAAACATGGCACTGAGCATTGTCTTTACATATTTTTTACCGAGGTTAGTTCAGCGGAGACCCTAGCTTGGAGAAGAACTAACAAGAAACTCCGGAAATCAGTTTATTATAATCACCTTTAACAAACATAAAAATTACAAAGAAAGTGAGCAAACACAACGCTGGTATTACTGAATTTACCTGTCATACAAAATAATTTAGTTCCAAGTTTGAGGTCTGCCACCTTATGTGGCGCGATCTCTAAATGCCAACGGTGGCGTTTCCATTCGAAATGTCAGTCTAATAGTTGGATTGACGTGGATTCACTGACTTATCAAAAGCGAGACGTTTCGTATTGGACTGATATGTCAAATCGACAGTTGTCACTCGGGAGCCTGCATGTATGTTGTACAGAACGATGCTGCGCAACCTTGATCGAGGTTCCCAAATACTCCCTTCGTACACCCCCATCCGTCCGTGATCTCGACTCGTTGACTACACACTCGGCGGTTATGGTTTCTCCTAACGTCACCCTTTTTAATATGGTATGTATCTGACTGTCATATATCTTACTGGGCCCGCCCCTACGTAACCTTCCTTCCACTTCACCCACACATATATTCCTTTTGTCTATCTACTGTCATTCAACCGCATAACATGTCATAACCATCAAAGTATGCCTTTCAATCTTAGTCACAAAATTTTCTTTCAAACAGCAACCTTTCCCCGGACACATCATGGAACACGGCGACTATTAACCCGTTGATTATAAAGGTACAATTATGAAGAACATGATCAGCATGCCACAGGTGCGTTCATTGTTAACGACACCCCCAAAAAAGGACACCCCTGGAGTATCGTTAGCAAATGGCGTTTGTTAACTACACCACTGATGATGATTAGTGTTGTACTCTCTTCCTACTTGTACTTGCATATATCTCGATATAGCTATATTGTGATATTGCTTCTGCTAGATGGACCGAAGACCTGAAAAAAGGTCGTTCGTAGTGGTTGGCTGAGGGCCACAAGTGATCGTGTTTTGTGGTGTAACCTTGGGGAGGTCTACGTCCAGCAGTGGACTGGCATAGGCAGATTGATTTCTCGATATATAGATATATAATTGTAATTTTATTTAAGTTCATGTCTATAGTCCATATAATCCTCGCAAGTCCCAGGGGTGTCCTTTTGGGGGGTGTTGCTAACGATGAACACACAGGTGCCGCGACGGATGCCGGCACCTCAGCCAACCTCAGCGAATGTGTAGCAATCCCATGTGTTTTGATTTCTATTCTTTTGGCATTTTTCTAGTTGTCCAAAGGTGCTGCAGACGAACTACGACTGGTAGCTTGACACTATGGAAGGGCCCACGCTACCAAAATATATATATCTGATGAATTAAGTAAATCGGCGAGCACTAATGCTATTGAAACAAATTGGCAGATAGTAAGGTTGTCTTGTTTTTGATGATGCAGCCTTAAGGTATCCCAGAGAGTTTTCATAAGGTCTTGCCTCACCTCTTTGTCTTATTATATACAATAATGATGTATTCCTATTATGTACTTACAAACTCAGAATCCTTCACGGTAGTTCCCATTTGTTCTATGGAACTGTGACGTAATATAACTGTCAAAAGTCAAAGTCAAATGTTTTTATTCAACATAAGTACAAGTACAGTACATTCATTGAAAGTCAAAACATTTGCCTGACACTGGTTGTCTCTTATCATTGAATTTCTACCGTTGGTTCGGAAGCCCTGGCTCGGAGAAGAACCAACAAGAAACTCCGGCTTCAGGATTTTTTGCCCAGTGCCATTTACAAAAACAAATTTATAAAGAAACATAATTAACTTTGCACATATAGCTTAGATGCACACATTGCCAACCCTGAGCATCGGCAAGGTAGTCTCCGACCGCGTAGTAAGCGCCCCGGACTAGTCGGCCTCTAACTATAGTCTTAAATTTAGGCAAGGGCAATCGCGTAATCCAGTCCGGTAAATGATTATAAAAACGCACGCAATTTCCAATAAAAGATTTCTTGACCTTTTGAAGCCTCGAGGGCGCCACATACAGCTTATGTTTGTTCCTAGTATTAATTTTATGAACATCACAGTTTCTTCTAAAAATATTTATATTTTTATGTACATAAATGACACAATCATATATGTACTGAGCAACAACCGTCAAAATATCAATTTCTTTAAATTTTTCACGAAGTGACTCTCTGGGGCCCATTCTTTAAATGCAGCGAACAGTCCTCTTCTGCAAAACGAATATTGTGTTTATGTCAGCAGCACAACCCCACAGCAAGATGCCATAAGACATAATGCTATGAAAGTAGCTGAAATAAACAACCCTAGCCGTGAACTCGTCCGTGTATTCCCTAATCCGTTTAACAACATATGCCGCGGAACTAAGTTTTTTAGATAAAACGCGAATGTGGTCTCCCCACTGCAGCTTTGAATCTAAAGTTATCCCTAAGAAGACAGTAGCATTAATTTTATCTATTTTCTCATTATTTATTATTAGATTGATTTCGACACCATTAACATTTGGCAAAGTAAATTTAATACATTTTGTTTTATTATTATTAAGAACTAAATTGTTATATTAACTACTTCACGTCCACATATTTAGGGATTCGCAACCGTTATAATTCAATAATGTAACTACTTGGAAAAGAAAAGTCCAACTAGTTACATTAAATGGAAATTTTATAATAATGTAACTACTGGGAATAAAAATGTCCACCTAGTTACATTAATGTAACTCCAATGTAACTAGATGGAATAGAGGATTGAAACCATTGAACTACATCTCCTATCACCGAGTTTACTTTTTGCGACTCATCAATTTTCCTGCTAATTTTAAAGATTAGGGATGTGTCATCAGCAAAAAGGACCATCCTGCACCTATTTTTAGTTACAAAAAGTAAGTCCTTTATGTATACTAGGAAAAGAAACGGACCTAATATTGAACCTTGAGGCACCCCCATCTGGACTGAACGACCCGACGACTGCTCCAAACCAATAGTTACTTTTTGTACTCTATTACTTAAATATGATTTTATTACATTTAGTGAATTCGTCGTCGCCACTTTTTCTTCCCTTTAGTTCTATGATAGAACTATTGAAAATAAAAATGGCCCAATAGTTCTATAGAACAATTATAACAAGTTTTTGTAATGATCGTGGTGCTTTAAATTAAATATCCTTGGTTGCCATGGATTGAATAATGCACTTTGCTTTTGTTACTGCATCTCCATATAGTATTTCCAGATTTGTATGTTATTTGCTTGTAATATTCATGCTTATTGAGCTCCATAACGATTCCACGTCCTCTTCTAGTTAATAATATTTGCTCAAATGTATGATTACCTATAATTCTAGTCATTTCCGGAGGATTTAATTTGAATTAATGAACAAATCTAAGTTGAAATCAAAGTCTTGCTTGCTTGCTACAGATAAGAAATATGAATGTATATTTCAATAATGACAAATACTTTTCAAGTACAAAGACAATAATACATAAATATAGTAAAATAAACTTTTACTGTTCTATTGTTGTCCTATAGAACTATTGGGCTATTTTTATTTCCAATAGTCCTATCATAGAACTAAAGGGAAGAAAAAGTGGAGACAGTTATATTACGTCACAGTTCCATAGAACAAATGGGAACTACCCCAAGGCTCGGACCCGGAAACTATTTTTCTCCGTACTGAACTGTCAATCGGAAAGAGACCAACCTAATGATACCTCAAGGGGTGCGTCAACAAACATCATATTAACGACGTCGATGATTAGTGCTGTAAAATGTATTGAGGGAGAAATCACAGTATGTAAATTAAAATTGTATGTTTCAAACGAGAACCTGGCGTTTCCGGACCAGTTTGACTATCAGGAATTTTATTTCAGGTATTCCACTTCGTCCAATGCCTATTCTAGTGATCGGTAGTAAAAAAACATGTCACTTAAAGAAAACTATATTGTAAAAAATATTATTGCTGACATGGTGTTATGGACGTCTTCTATTGTGCAAGTGATGGGGTTCAGACCTCTCGGTGCTGGGCTCACGTATCCAGCTGGTGCACTCGGCCGCACTCCTTTGCACCAGGGACTTATATTTGCAGAGCGCCAGCGCACGAAGAGACGGGCCCCTACGATGACTTGGAGCACGGTGTCCCCTGATCCTCGCAGCCCACGGCCGCACGCAGCAAGTCCGCCAGGCAGTGGCGCACGTGCGTCATGAAGTTGGAGCACACGAACACGTAGGTGGTCACGATGCCCACGGCGAGCCCGGCTGCAACAGAGCATTTCGTTAAAGCGCTGCTTTGCCTAATCATAACCCCAGCCTATCCTCACCACGTTGAACTTTAGCCCAAACTATTTCTACGCTTAAAAAAACGCTTAAATATTCTTAAATCATTTATTATGTTTCGATTCTTAACAATAAAATATATATGAATACGAAATTTGTTATGTGGATACTTCAATGATTGCTTCATGTTTCGCGTCGGACGAGGCAACAGTTTCGAAGCTTTCGGAGAACCTTTCAGAGCCATGAACTGAACGAAGTTCACATCAGCCCCAGTGCCGTTTCTTCGAGGCGCCCGAGACCTCGGATGCACTGTTCCGACTGACCCTTACGTCACGTTCAGCTCGATCGCAGCCTCTGCCCTTGGGTGTCCGACCACTGACACAGCGGCGCTACGACTTGCAGGGGTTGATACTGCTGCTTGCTCCCCTGGCCGCTCCGTACGCGGCTCCGTTGGCGGCCCCGTTCGCGGCTCCATTGGCGGCTCCGTTGCATCCCTGTTCTTCGCACCCGACGGCCGCTCGTACCATGACGGAGAGACATTTTTTCATTGCTCCGATGAAGTTGCAGCAAATTATAAGGTACGTGCCTAGTGCGCCGACACAGAAGCCCGCTGTGGACAAAGCACTCGGTTAGACAGTTGCACGCTCCAGAGCTAAGGCGTCCTTCATCGGCGACGATCTTCTACACGACTCCACTATTTTCAATGGGTCACCAAACAAATCTCAAGCAAAAACTTTACACTCCACGAACTACTTAATAAACACACGCTTTACTTACTATTATCACACGTCATAGCAAACACTAATATACATAAATGCTTATTTATGAAATGCTACACACGTATTATGCGTTCACTGAGTGAACGCACGCTTGTCTATTACTAACGTGCCAAATGTAACGTCAATCCTTGTATCAAAATATGTTTAATCGGAAATATTTTCGTAAGTTTTCCTAGACCTAACTGATCTTTTCAACAAGGGCTGACACTTTCTTTGCACCCTCGTAATACTTATATACTTGAGCAACATTTTCCCTAGCGCGGTTTTGCAAAACACGAGATATTGTTTTTAGTTTAAATTTTTAACAAAAAAAATATAATGAACACGTGCTTTGCAATCCATATTCAATCAGCTCAATAATAAATCACACACTCAATGAACGCATAATATTTCTATTATTATGTCTTGAGTTTTTTATAGTCCCCATGGTAACGTGTCCTAAATATCAATAATTGCTCTACTTATCACCACCGATAGAACTAAGCCCTACGGCAGGACCGTGCAGGACCCTCTATCCGGACGCGTGCAGCGGCTGCACTGGCGAGGCCTCGCGTAGCCCACAGATGGCGGAGGTACTCACTGAGCAGTTGCTTCTGGCTCTCCGACATCATGCCGTTGCCGCCGGAGTCGGCCTCGCCCTTCTTGCCCTTCTTCTTGGGACCCATTGTGCTGTGATTAATCTGGCTCTTCTATGTTTCTATGTCCATTTTAAAACTATAAATTTGGATGAGATGATGACCGTTCGGTGGATAGGGTGGGTGTGTGTCAAACGGTTGACTGTCACATGAAAAATAAAAAGGATGGCCTGTACACTAAACGTCAGCAATAGACAAAATTAACAAAACTATTTCAGCCCTTTTCACACTATTGCTCGATTTGTGGTACAGGAAAAAGTTCCAACGACTTGGTCTTCTATAGAATATTACTGCCAGCTTAAAGTTTCGCTCGACAATATTATTAAATGTTCTAATGACACAAAATACATATTGCAATTATTTAAATTAATCAAAATAGAATAGTGTGTTAATAATGCAAAGAACAGTTGATTAAAAACCTAATCTGAATGAATTGTTAGAGTTTCAAGCGATATCAGTCAATCAGCCTATGTCAGTCCACTGCTGGACGTAGGCCTCCCCTAGAGTACGCCACAAAACACGATCGCTCGTGACCCTCAGCCAACCACTACTAGCGATCTTTTTTCAGGTCATCGGTCCACCTAGCAGGGCGGGGTTGGCCTTTACCAACATGTGGCCACCATTCGAGAAACCACTTTGCTCTAACGGTCTTCGATTCTACGACAGACGTGGCCGGCCCACTGGCACTTCAGCTTGCAACATCTATAGACAATATCTACGACTTTGGTTCTCTGCCTATCCGGTCTCTGTCCCTTAAACCAGTAATACCCAGCACCAAACGTTGCATTACTCGCTGTGCGATATGTAATCGGTGAGCCAGCCCAACTGTCATGTTCCACGTCTCGGGCCCGTATGTCGTTACAGTTAGGACGCACTGATTGAATACCCTTGTCTTAAGACACTGCGGTAGTGCTCACAAGAATGCAGTTTCCCGAATAGCAGCCTCAGCCTGGCTGTAATTGTCTGAAAATTTCACGCTTGAGACTGTCCCTATCTATTTGCAAAATCTGGCCCAGGTAGACATAATTCTGGTCCACGTCGAGTCCATTGTAATCGGCTCGACCTTTGTCTTGTCCAAGTTCATCCGGAGGCCGAGCGACCGTGAGGCAGCGTTTAGACTGTGCAGCATTCTCTACAAATCCTGCAGCAACTCCGCCATTATGACGATGTCGTCAGCGAAGCGAAGGTGTGTGAGGTATCTGCTATTGACATTGATACCCATCCTAAGCCAATCCAGAGTCCTGAAGACGTCCTCCAGTACGTTGTGCCTGCTCCGGCGGCTGTAAGGCGTCAAATCTTGAGGCCAGACGACTTGTGAGGACTTTCAAGAACAACTCGTAGACTTGGCGTAGGAGTGCGATTGGCCTATAATTCTTCAGTAGGGTAAATTAGGTAAATTAATTAATAAAGCGATACGGTATGAAATGTACACATCATAAATAGTAAGCAATGGTTAGAGTTATAATTTTATGTCATTATTCTTAATGAATTTAATCACTAATTGTTATTTATGGCCTATTGGATTGTGCATATTGTTCACTATCGCAAATCAGATCATGTATGCTGGGCAGATTCTACAAAACCGTATCAACGGAGCTACAGCGCATTAGCGCCTGTAGAATTATTTCTGCAATTGCGGTGGTATACACAACTTGCTATTATAAAATATCAGGCGTTCTAATATATGTAGTATATGAATCAAAAGGGGTACGGTTACTTTACCACTTTTATGTATTTTAATTTAATAAATCTTGAATAATTAAAGGCATTATACGTGTAAAGTCTAGTGCAACATGCACTCTTCAACAAAGGAGAAAAAATACACTGCTCAGGGTATTGTCTAACCCTTATGCAGAGTTTACTTGCTTCCTTAAATAATTCTCCTTATCTCTATTAAATAAATATTTTAGAGTCTGAACAAGTTAAGTTACTGCTATCTAATACTGAAGAATTCATAATAATGCATGCCATTAATCATAAAAAACCATATCGGAATCCTTTATTGCACGAAATTCATTAAAAAAACCACGCGGTATACAATATACAAATAAGCGCGGCAGATTGTCGTGCAATCCGTGGGTCGCGTGCGTCACATGGCAGTGGCAGGTCCTCCGCACAGAGCCATCCTAATCTCGCGCCGATGCGGTGCGCGGTAGCAGGACAGGTGCATTCTTGCATTGAGGCCGAGGAGGGTACGCACGAGCCCAATCCCAAAGAGACTGGGCTTAAAATGCCTCGACCGACCACATTCGGGGAGCCCTTTACGCCGACTTGTACCAAATAGCTCCGATAATTTATCCCGCAAGAGTTTCGACTACAAACATTGCTAACGCATGCGATTTCGAACCTTATGATCTACACGAACCGAAGCCTGAGGTCCAAAGTTGGCTTGTAGAGAACATATCATATTATGAAAGTGTGCGGGCCCTGAGAGTGGGAATTAGGACTCTGTGGCGCAGGAGTAAGGCGCTTCGGAGGCTCCGAGACACGTGCGGGCGGCGGGGCGCGGGGGGCGCGTGTTAGACTGGTTAGCGAGCGACGACCGCGGGACCGGCTGCGTACTGACGCCGATAAAAGGGCCCCACACATTATGTGCTCTTAGCTCTGAATTGTTGCAAGTGGAACTCCATGGATTTTTAGGAAATCTGTTTAAGTATGCCTTCTTACATTCCTTGCAGCCTCGGTAGAGTTAAATAATATGTAATAGTTTCTTAAGAAACGCTAGTTCATAAATATTAGCCTTAGTCAGTTTTTTTATATTTATTTTTACATAGATATTTATACATTGATATATTCCTGTACTTTCATTTTATTTAATAGAACTGAAAACAAATAACGATTGATTTCCTATGTCAACTAATGTTACACATGGGGATAGAATTCTCTTAAATCACTTCTTGATAAAAAAAAGTTAATCATACCAAAGCGTGCTAAGAAAGCCTGCAATTCAACTTAATAATATCGTTCCAACATGTGACAAGCAAAAGGGCTGTACAACTTGTGTGCCCGACAGTCCGGAGCGCCGGAATGCCGCAGGAGCGCGTCCGAGGCTCGCCGGGGCCAGTCGAGCTCCCGCGCCGGCACCGCGCCACGCCGCGCCATGCCCTAGCAGAGCGATGAGTCGCGCCGCGGACTCGCACCCTTACGCCGACGCGCACGCCCCACCCGCCAAGTACGTATACCACCCCGCCCCACTAACCCCACTGACGATCGCACGTCTCTTTGGATGGTAGTATCCTCTATCGTGGCTACCAATCATCATCTCGTGTGGCGCAGGAGTTGACAGGCTTGTGCTGTGTACTGCCTGGTTTGAGTTAGGCCTGTCTTTGAAATGTGACGGAGATAAGGTCGAAGGACGAATGGATCTGGGTAGGAAGTTGCTGTCGGCTGTGATTAGACGGAATTCGGTATAGCGCTCAAGTGGTGATTGTATTTACTATTGCCTGTGATGTCACCTGTATTTACGTACACGTAAAACAAAAAACCCCAAAAACGTGTTGGTCCCTTCATTTAAAACAAGCTCCGTAGGTTTCGCAGCAGATATCGACAACGTTCAGTGATCGTGCTGTTTAACTAAAGAAAGGCTATATAACATATATAGAAATGACATTCTAGAATGACCAAGGTTAAAATGCTTGATCAGATTTGTTTACTTTCACACTCGCCAGCGCAGTAGGGCACTATTTACAAATTACGCGAGAGCGTTATGCAACGATTATATTATTTGTAGTTAGCCACTGAAGTTTCTTGAAACAAATATAATTTAAGTACGTAATTAGGTCTTTTCTCTTGAATACTGCGATGTTATGGTTTCCTTTCCCTTGAAACGCAAAATTGCATCGAGTCTACATTCCACTTGTGATATCTGGGCTGGAACCAGCTCAGGGCTCTAGACAAATGGCAACGCTGTGTCGATTCCAAATGTTACTCCAATATAATATTACGTATACATTCGGTAAGTCAAGCGAGATCTATCCTATGAATGATTTCTATTCTCTTAGCGTTCCGCCGCGACTTGTCACAGGTGGATTGCCTAAACACATACCTTTAACATTAGCCTAAGCCGGGGATTGAACTGTGACCCCAGAGCCCTTCTCTAACCCTTTGGGACTTTCTCTACCGCAGCCAACACCCGTGGCCCATGTGTCAGTCTTTATTACAACAGCCGCCGTTGTAATACTATTAACCATAAACTATTAATGACTCACTCCACGAACCAGCTTCCTCACTATGAACTGGCCAGTCATTTCTTGTTCATTTTATGAAGTTTTCTGGCTTAAATATACATTTATTCTATGAACTTTATATTTATGTATTTTCAAATATATTCGACTTGACCCAAGCAAGTTACACCGGACCAACAACAACTAGTATAATAATGGTTATGATAAACTTATATCGAGGAAACCAAGCCCACACTAACACTTAACTCGGATAATAATATTTCATACTTAATATTAAATAAATAAACTTACGTTACATGTTATTATTCTGTAATAAAATTAGCTTTTCTTCTGTTTACCAGTCTGGTTGTCATTTATATATGCTAAATATGTATTTATCTATATATAATAAGTATTATATTTCTCAAATATACGTTAACTAGTACCCTTAACACAAGTCTTACATAAACTTACCAAGCTTAATTTGTGTAATAGTGTCTCAATTACATATAATAATTAAATAAAATGGTCCGTTTCTTCCTTGAAACCTTTATATTGCGTAACCTCCATATTGTGACCGTAAGTGACCGAAGATATTTTGTGTCTTCGTTCTTATACCAACGGGTTTGAAGAATGTGCAATTACAGATCGACATGGTACAGTTCAAATCGCTTCAGTTTGGCCTAATTTTAATCAAATTAAATTGACCCGTCTGTTGCCCGGATGACTCACATCGATTATTATATTCTGTATATCTAAGCTTCATTCTTCTGTACATTTAGAATCAAAAGCCATTCAATAAAACCACATACATATAAATACATTGTCCTTATAACCTTTTTAATTGTTCAGCTAACCTCAGAGCTTCCATACCTTAACTTTATATTAATCATCAATAATAACTATTATGATGTTAGAGTGTCATATTGCAAGAATTTCGCCCAATAACTTATATTCATCCCTTGTCCATTCGTCACCTTTGCCGCTATCCTAATTACACTTTATTTATGCCCTTAAGTCACTAAGCACCTCTTAGAGTAAGACAAGCTCATGTTAGTTACACGTCCAAACGTTCCTCACGATATGTCGCATTAATCTGTCAACAATGTTCCTTCTCAATCCTATCACAATCCCAATATAAATACCAGTTGTTACCTAGGAAACCTCCTAGATTCTAGACCCAAAGAGATTAAAGTACATGAATTTACTCCTGGGGTACCGAAGTCTATGTCCCATATATCCGCTCTTTCTATACTTTTCATGAGGCCCTGTGCAGGTCACCCAATGTGCCGGAAAGTGGTCGATGCGTGACAAAAACTGGCCCTGCCCTCGCATCCCATGCGTCGTGGGGCACTGACCTCCACTCATGCGCCTGTGCTCCCAACCGAGCATTCGGGATAGTAGTCTATTGTCGGCACTAGAGATTGAAGCTTACCTCTAATTACATACTACATTCACGTCAGTTTATCCCTTTTGGGAATGACAGTACCTTGGAGATTTAATATTTACTAGGTCGCTTTTAGCATGACTATTGGGGTTGGAATGTCGTAATAGAGCATTGGTGACAGGTTGTTAGGCCATCGACTATAGATTATATTTACCCCTAGTACTAGTAGGGAGGAAAGGTAGATAGTTTGCATTATTTAACGTCCCAGACTACGGGGTACCTCTAATTGTAGACTTCTAAATGTGTATGCTAACATATATCATCCATAGTTAGTGCATGCTAACATATTTATGTAGTTTTACATAAGTATTCACGTCATTTAATCTCTTTTGGATTAAACAGACCAAATCTCCTTGGTTAATTTTGCATTTGTCGTGGTTACATGATTACATTATTAATATAGATGACTGGTTGCTAGGCTATCTCCCAAAATAGATTCATCCCTTAGTCCCTTAGTCGCCTTCTTTTAAGCATTCTATTTCCGTTTAATGGAAGCTTCTAAGCAATAAGCATTATATTAACATTTCGGACCAATACAACAAAAAAATAGGTAAACATATTTTATTTTAAGACCTAGCAACGCAATGTAATGCTTATTTCCCGATACACACATTGGTAGTGGTTTACTATAATATAATATTCGCGGTTCAGGTGTCTATCACGCGGTTAGTGTTTGTAGGATAATGTAGTTTGGTTAGCCTAGTCATTGCTTTGAATAGATAGATAAAACATAGTCAAGTTTATTTATTAGGACAAACTAACGCTTTCATGACCTAAGCCTTGAGGTGGTATTCAGAGGTTCGCGTGTCCATCTCCACAATTGCAGAGTTAGTAATTATTTGACATCGAACCCACGTGTTAACCAGATTGAATGTGACAGGTGGTAAACCATGTCGATATTTACAATTCATGTTTCAGGATTGTGAATATTTGCTATAACTTTATATTTTCTTATCACATATAGGCTATATTTATTTATAATTGCTCTGTTGTAGGTTAGAACTAAAATATGTCTGTGTCTCTTTTAACATTTGGTATAGTTGCGAGCTAGAAATACCACCAAAAATAAATTGTCACCAGTTTTATCTTCCTATTGTCTTTTTATTTTAAATCTTTATTAAGCTATTCAATCAATTTGATTATGTCAGCGAAGGTACCAAAGCAGATCCCATGGCGTTTGCACTTCTTGATATTCCGTCACCATGGGATCCCCAACTCGTAGCATCTTTTCTATGTCACATATAATTTAGATTTTGAAGCTTTCGTTATAGTTAATTACATCAAACTGGACAGGCACAGTGTAAGAGGCAATTAAGAGCAATTGGGCGCAAGCGTGGGCGTGTGGCACTGCTTCGTATATACATGTACATTCACGCCCTCAAATCCCTATCGGGGTAGACAGAAATTCGGTAACAACAATATTTCCATAGTCACTTTCAGTGTAGCACACACAACACAGAAGATATGATGATATGGAACATAGGTGACAAGTTGCTAGCGCATCTCCAATTGTAGAATACTATGACCTCTAATCTATTAGTTGCTCTTTGCTATTGCTATGCTGTGAAATGCTATTTCTATGCTATTGCTATGAAATGCTCGTAAAATGGCAGCTAATTAGCATAATATTTACGTCCCAAACTATCACGGGGCTGTATGACTACTATAACAAGCTGTTACCTAATAATAAAGTAGAGATGATGAAACAAGCACTCGTATAAATTGACCCATAATATCAATGATCGAATGTTTTATTAGATATTTATTAGTAAAGATGCCGCCGCGTCATGTTTCGGCAAACGTAGTGTAGGCCCTCTGCCATGAATAACCTGAAGAAGCTCGCTGGTGGCTGGATGAGAATCAAAAAAGTCAAATCTTCAAGTAAGTCAAGTACAGTATAATCATTGAAAGTCAAAACATTTGCCTGACTGGTTGTCTCTTAGCATTGAAATTCTGCTATACATAGTATTTTGAAGCGTACCTTTTAGAGGCCTATGACGAGCAGTGGACTACTAAAGCTGATTGATATAGTAAACTTGTCAATCGTGAAGCGCATTACCAAAACGTGCCTGGCCCGAGTCCTGAGTTGCTTAAGGGGCCATAAAATTCTCAGATATTTACAACGCGTGCACTAGTAACAGAGTTGTATGACTTTTGACGGAAATAGATTTATTGGGGCTTATTCGGTAAAATTAGAGACTCTCGCATGTTGTTGTCAAAGTTTGTAAAAAACTGAGACCTTGGTTTACATCTTCCTGGGTCAATTTAGAAATATAATGTATCTTAATCGTGTTTATTGTCTCGAATGTAATCGTGAGTAAATTATGAAAGAAAACTGTTTATAGAGAATATAATGCTCAAATTTAATTCGTATAATTGTCTGTTAGAGTGACGCGACGTATAAATACATATGACATCACGGCCATAATCCCTTTGGGGGTAGCCAGAAGTTTTGAGCCAGAGGTTTTTTGGATCGGATATGTATAATTATTGACATATATCACGCCTCTACGTCCTAACTGGATAGGACGAGACTATCGTTTGCCACCTTGAACGATCCTGACAAATCTCTCTTGCTTCACTCACTCTCATAAACCTTCTCATATATGCTCTTCTGTTCTTTACGCTTCTTGAGAAGAATGTCTCAAATTTGATCTGTATTTATTCTGTTTATTTCTCTGGCTCTATAAATTACTTTCGTAACCCTCCTTTCATTCATCCGCTCCATGTGCCCAAACCACCTTAACAAACCTTCCTCTATTTTTGTCACTTCTTCTTCTCTTATACCACAACGTTCACGAATCACACTATTCCGTAACCAATCTTACATTACACATTTGTTTAAATTTTTACTATAATTCTTTCTGCCGATATGATGTCGTATATGATGTATGAAGTGGTAAATATTATAAAAAACACTTTTTACCTGATAATCAGTAACAACGTGACAGGTGGTAAGCCGTGCCGCCGTATACAGATACAGATTCACAGCACTGTGTGATTATAAAATGCTGCGCCCATTTGCCGACAAATGAATGCGTGGAATGTGCTCCTCGATCAACTGGCCTTATCTCACGTCAGCCTCACTGATCTCTAAAGGGACAGATGTTTCCATAATCCAATATTATAATAATATGCTTTTTCTCTATGCCTAATATTTCATTGAATAATTGTGCGACAGTTATTTACAATTTTACTCTTGACTAAAAATACGATAAATAAATACAAAAGAAAAAATTGTACGAATAAGATCAAAATGAGTTTTAATGCTTTCGAATTAAACTTACGGCATTCCACCGTTGCATAGCTTTCCCAATTTGCTTAGCGAAATAAATTTGTTAACTTGAAAACAATTAAAAGCTTGGTTATATTGATAAACTAATACGTATATAAATAATAAAGTATTGCTCTTAGGAATTCAGAAAACATAGTACATATACAGTAGAAATGTTGCGAAATAACTAATAAATAACTTTCTATATCTATTCCGTTGCCTAATGACATAAGTGAAGCAATGGGCGTTTGTGAGCCGCGTACCGTTGCCTAACCGCCGACAATTTGTCCATTGAAACAGAGCCCTTGGGTGAATGCGTTAATTAAAAATGATTGAGATGGATTCGAATGACATAGCACTCGGCTGCTGTATTAAGAACTACTCCACGTTTTACTCGACTAGTGAATCTACAATTTTATTTAAGGTTCGGTAAGATTCTTTCAAAAGTTCACAGTAATAAACCTTTCTTATTCCTGAATAAAAGATAGGTAATCTGCAATAATTCAATAAAGTTAATTCCAATTTATTTACTATCCTCTATATATGAAAAACATTGGGAACAGTTAGCAAGAACATTACATTTTATTAAAAGAGTAAATTGATTTAGATTACACCTGTCTCTATCCGTCTTTAAAATTCGTTTTTAATGGGTGTAACGCGTTCCTGGCCATAAATCCCTTATCTCGACTTAACCATAGATAATAATACTATACTTTACCTTTTTTCTGGATATCGGTTCACTTAATTTTTTGTATCTCTAAAACTGGATCTTGGGAGGTTGATATGCCAGTAAACTTGTACATGAATTTATTCGATGGCCTTCAACTGACTTGAGCTTTGATTTCATTCCTCAATGTTTTAAATTATGAGAGCATGCCCACTATTTAGTTCAATAGTAAATGCCCAAACGAATCAAGCAAATACATAATCGCACCTGTTAAATATTGTTCTTGAATCTAAAGCTGAGTTATACTTGCTAGTAGTGGAATTTAAGTCCTGAGTATTTTTAGCCCTATTTAGCAATTGCTTGGAACAACATCGTTATCAAATCTTGATACCCCGTTGGTTATTAAATAATTAACACTCATTCCAATGATTATCGGATGTAGATCTCATAATGAAATAACGTTACATCGTATAAACTACTCTAAAATAATATAAAAATGGAGTATCTATACACAAATCATGAAGCGCATACAGAATATAAAATAATCTCTATCGGACGAAAAACAACGCTATAGGAGTAAATGATCAAGTTAAAACGGATTTGATGAGTCACAACACCAGTGAGGGACCAATTGATGGCAAACAAAAGGGGTGCCCTCAATTCAGTGTTTCCTGCAGGACATTGTTTCCGACACGGCTGGAGTCCGCCACTGATAGACATACAACTGATGTACCCCGAAACCCCTCTTTGATCTGGCTCATTTGCCAAGCTAATTCAAATATACTAACGTATATACGTACATATACAACAAGTAACCCTTTGTATTTACGACCATTGCCCCTTTATAGTTAGCTAGTAAATGACTTATCCTTTGCGACGATACTGTGATAAGTCAAAAATAATGATTTTACAGAAATTCGCTTTTAAAGCTTTGATTGAGTATATCATTCGAATTAGTGCGCCAATGATCTTATTATCTATGGAGCGATTTGAAATTAATTTAAGAGGAATAATACGGTCCCGTTTATTGAAACATTGAATAGAAATCTTTAGATTTTCTCTAAGTCTAAGAAAACTTGAAAAAATTACCGCAATATTTTTTGATTTTTTTTGTCTCTTTGTATCATAACTTTTATATTTTTTAAGTCAAAATATGCTGATTGAACTGAGAAGTAGAGCTTAAAATCGCGGTTCGACTTATTACATTTTTTTAAATATCATGAGATATACACACTATCGTCGCAAAGGAGCGTTATGTTATTTGCCTATTCATCTAAACAGACAATTGGCATTACTATCGAAACTTGATTTAAGATAAGATTTTATTGTTTGTAATGGGTTAAATTAACTTCTCCCTCCTTAGAAACGTAACAACTAACCTCATATTTTCTGCAACAAAATTATTAGACCGTAAAGATGGCCATTAAATTTATATTATATCATTTATTTATAAAGATGTATAAGTACTAAATCAATACTATAGCATACGAGTATCGATTCGTTTCGTTAAACGATGTTGGTGAGAAGAATTTAATCATACCTTTTGTCAAATCAATTAGAATTTAACGAAGTACTCCATAAAAAAATCTAGATCGATATGATTAATCGAATCGAATCCCTGCACTTAATTATTAATATAGATTGAACTACCAGGCTCAATTGAATCAAGACATATGTGCCGGCGCCTCGCAGTTAGCGAATGGATGCGTTCCGCGTAATGAGTTCGGCGGATACGGCACAGTGGGGCCTTGTCTTTAGGGAGCTGCGTGCCAATGCATTAGCCACCTATATAAAGGTACAAAGATACCGGTTCAGAGCTGCTTTGAACGTTCGATACATTAAGCTAATCCCTGAGGAGATACGCAGAACCAGTGGCTAAAGAATAGAAATCAATTAGATAGGTCACGTGATTGAAAGAACGCGTAAGTAAATCCCAATTGCATATATGGAAATGTATTATCCTTCTTGACCCTGGCAATATCAAGACGAATTTTGTGGAACACATCAAGCCTAGTTAAGAGATATACTATAGAGGAATAGGCAATATATGTGGGTGAAGTGGAAAGGCGGTTACTTAGAGCCGGTCTAATAAGACAAATGACAGTCAGATAGACGCCACATTGAAAAAGGGTGCCGTAAGAAGTACCTATAACCGCCGAGTGTGTATGTTCGTTTATATAACCACTAGAGTAAACTGAACTAAAGTTTTAATAGAAAGTTAAGTGAGACAACAGACACGGTAGGTGAAAGGTCGCTCTCGGGAACAGTGAGGCAAAGAACATAGCATTTGACTGAGTCAGCGGTAGAGTTACGTCACGGGAGCATTATTTAATGCCTCTTTTAGATGAAGAGAATTTCTTGTCTCGAACGTATAAATTTTTGTTGACGAGAAAAAAATCGAATGATGCAAATAATTGTGACAAGAAATTTATTAAAACAGGCAAGAATTATCAATGTTATTGTTAAAATAGAGCGATAAGAAAATCATTCTAAAACAGGCGAGTCTTGTCTAAGATTATTCGCCCGGCGAAAATGTTACCAAAAACGGGCGTTAATTTTGTCGTGTAAATAGGATTTAAACCTTTGACCTAGGCTATTACTTTAAACTCCAACTCTTGTTTAGATTGTTCTAGCTGGGTTCCTTTAGGGGTATGAGTATACATAATTTACTTATTTTTGGCCTAATTAATTAAGTTTTGGTTATCTTTTTAAGGTCTCTATTGTATTTATAGTGAAAGTTTAGTCAGCAATCACAACTAACACTAGTGTTTCTAAATCGTCGGTAAATATTCCAAATATCTGCCGTAATTTGGTAATGTCTAATTGATTGTTGCTACAACGAGGAGCAACGAAAATACTAATATCAATTATCTGGTAGTACAAACATTACGTACGAGAATCTAGTCCTTGACAACTGATATCGTTCACCAGAGACAATGAAAGTGATTTAGATTTGACTCTTAACTGACCAAAGAAGTTTAAGAATGACTCTGTACAAGTGTCATGACTCAGCACTTTATGAAGAGGTTTTTTTAAGGTAGATAACATAAGTTCAGAATGAACCGTGTCGCGTGTCCAGCGGCCTTAGTCCACTAATGCTTTGCAAAATAACTTTGATGACACTTTTGTTCATCTACCAACTTCACACTATTACTGATCTGATATTGAAATGTGTTTGTGCTTAAACGCTAATAGATAGGCTCCAGGTCACTTGCTTCCTATAAATATCTGTTACGCCTATGCCTTAATATCAACAAAGAAATTAATTCACACGTACATTTTTGCCATTAAAGCTAGCTAGAACTAGTTTTAGGACAATGCTGAAGCAAACAGTGAATTTTCATTGGTAGGTGGTTCAAAAAGCATCAAATGGTGTCTCAAATGCTTTCTCTTACTAGTGGCTTTATAACCGAACTTAATATTTAATTATTTAAAACGCTGAATTTCTTCTGTGATTTGCTACAAAGATAGAAACTTCTTAATTTGTGAAGATTATATACTTATATCTGGTAAAATAGTGACATTGGCAGAGTGGTTATGTCGCGGTAATCAAATGAGTCTGATCCGATTTCCTCTAGCATTGTACTAACAGCAATAATTTATTTAACATAATTGCTGTAACGAGTATATGAGACACCGCTAAGGATGGCAATAAAGCGAAAGTAGTTTTTTTGATCGACAGAAGTGGGAATTCGGTATCTATACGTACTCCTCTGTAGAGATTTCGGGTAATGCATATGTATATGTGAATCAAACAAAAACATAAACATACGCTTCATGACTTGTGTATACCCACTCCTATTTTTAATTTCATTCATTGGTACATCCCAGAGTCGGCCTTGCCTACTAGGCTACAGCTGCTTTATGTGAATAAAACTTATATTAATTTACTGTAGTATTTTATTATCTGTGCTAACGAAGTTTGTTTGTTGTTTAGTGAGGCGCAGCAGATGGGCGCGGATGAGGGCGGTGCGCGGGGGGAGTCGTGTGCGTGCGCGCAATGGCCGCCGCGCGCCCCGCCGCCCAACCACGAGATCCTCCGGCCTAAGCCCAGAAGGTGAGTAAAACATATATATATATACACATCTCTACGTCCTGAACAGGATATAACACATATATATGTATATATATGCCTCTACGTCCTTAATAGGATATGAAGAGATAGGATTGTCGATCGCCACCTGGAACGATAATTACAAATCTCTCTTGCTACGTTCATTATCACTAATCTTTTCATACATGTTCTTTTGTTCGATATAAGATATGTACTTTTATAATAAATCACTGCGTGTCTTTACAGTATGATAGTTATTACAGTATATAGTATAGTTAGTAGTCATTACAGTAATTAAGTCTTTAGCTACTAGTTGTTTTCTCTAACTACTGATATGGATCTGTATTCGGCGATGTAGCTTACCACGGATCATAATGATTATCAAGTAAAGAATGGGTTTTCAATGGTCAAAGGGCATCCTCATTTGATTGTGCGCCTTTGGACCCTCCCATGAGGTAAAGGGTAATGTTTATGTTTTTAATTAATCTATTTAAGATCCATATGCAAAAAATAAAAAAGTCGCCCTAAAGCGTGTCGTAAAGTTTTTAAACTAAGCAAGAGTTTGAAATAATAATTTGCTATACATAGTAGCAAATAATTAAGTCATAAATTACACTTATGCCTGAGGGCTTCACTTCTTAGATACACACACACACACACACACACACAAAAAACATGCATGAGTACTGTGTAGAAATGAACGATTGGCAAGAGCATGATCTTGAAAGCACAAGAGGTAAAAATCACGCTCGCATTTTGCTTTATTTTGCTATGCATATTATTTATTTCAATTACAATACTTACGGCTAGTAACTGGTTTTAACCACCACGGTCTATTATGCCACACATACTGTCATCGATACAGATTATCTTGCTAATCTAGTAATGACAGTAATGTATTGTGATTATATAGCCTCTTTTTTGAATAAAGATGTTATTATATTTATTAGGTCTTTACCTACGAAATTGCCGTTTTGTATGAAAAAATTTTAACGAATTTTTTTCTTGTATGTTTTAATTGTATTAATCGTAGTAATCACCCATGCAATCAATGCATCTTTGCCAACGCAGTGGCAGTTTATTGATGCCCTTCTTGAAGAAATCAGCTGGACGGGAGGCAACAAATTCTTCAAAGGCATTTTGTACTGCCTCTCGGGTATAAAATTTTTTTCCCGCCAAGAAGTTATCCAAATTCTGGAAAAAGTAGAAGTCTGTAGGCGCAAGGTCTGGTGAGTACGGTGGATGATGGAGAGCTTCCAACCCCAGTTCTTGCAACTTGGAGACCGTCTGCTGTGCAGTATGAGGTCGCGCGTTGTCGTGCAGGAGCAGCGGAGACGAGCGATTGACCAATGCTGGTTGGAGATGTGCCAGCTTCTCCATCATTGTGTTCAGTTCTTCACAGTACACATCTGCAGTAATGCTCACCCCGTTTGGTAAGAAGCTGTGATGAATCACACCGGCGCTAGACCACCAAACAGTAACCATCACTTTTCTAGGGGTAAGTTTCCGTTTAGGGCACTGTTTAGGTGCTGAACCAGGATCCAACCAACTTGCTGAGCGCTTGCGGTTGTCAAACAGAATCCATTTTTCGTCGCAGGTAACAATGCGGTTCAAAATTCCTTCATTTGTGTGTCTGTTGAGCAGTGCAAGGCACGTCTCGACGCGTACTTCGCGCTGGCGATCATTGAGTTCGTGGGGCACCCATTTGTCAAGCTTTTTTACCCTGCCAATTTGACGCAAATGGACCAATATTGTTTTGACACTAACGTCGAAAGCTGCTGCTAATTCCGCCGTAGATTGTGTATCATCAGCTTCCACAATCGACTTTAATTCGTCATTGTCGACCAAAGTCTTCGGACGACCACGAGGTTCATTTTTCAGGTCGAATTTTCCAGAACGGAAGCGAGCAAACCAATAACAGGCGGTGCGTTGGTTTGTAGTGTTAGCTCCGTAAACGTCATTGATGTTGCGTGCCGCTTGTGCCGCGTTGCTGCCACGACGGTACTCATATTCCATAATTACTCGAATTTTTAACGTATCCATGAGGACGAAAAAGATTGAAATGCGATGAAAACGTAACACTAATCAATAAACAAATGACTACTTTTGGAAAAAGAATTCCATGTTTTTAAAATAAAATTAATTTGAAATTAGAATTTTTAGTCAAACAAAAATTATTTTGATTTGAAATGGCCAGTACTGCAGAACGGCAATTTGATAGGTAAAGACCTATAAATATATCTCTACATTCAATGTACTGATATTGAACCTAATACAGCCACTTCTCACAATAAATACACGCACTCTCAAACATTGAAAATCGCTGTTGACTTTGAAATTCAAAATCCTATGTAATAAGTTCTTAATAAAGAGACAAAAAGGTCGATTTCGTTTCGGTGTGAGCAGTCAGGTGACGCAATGAGCCAATTAGATGCGACTGAGAGAGATGAGCATCAATGGACGTTTTTGCTCCTAAACAAAGGCTGGGAGCGGATCAATCGGTCGAAAGTGTGCTTTACTTTCTCCTGCGCGTGCGCACGCCGTCATGGGAACCGCTCTTTGCCTTTAGTACCCCTGAGACATACACTTTGTTGAGGTTATTTGCATTTATGTTGTGCGTTTAAATGTATTTTTTATACTATTGATAACGGGTAGGGAAAGCGATGATTTTAGGTTCAAGCCCGCACATGTGATGGGACATTAAAAAAATATAAGTTTCACGATTTGCAAAGCACCGCTCACAGCAAATGAAATAGTTGTTAGGAAACCTATTTACTATTCGGAATGTACGAGTATAACACTTAGCTAGTATTTTTACAAGGTGTCACAGCGGTTGCTGACTATCTGGCAAAAAGTAGATACATAAATGTAAAATGCCACTATTACCGATATGGACCCGCATATTTAACTAACCTAACTTTAATAATATTAAATTAATTTCCTATAATTACAAAACCTCAATCATATTATTTTGTTAAAAGTCTCCGATAATGCTTTTAAAAATATAAAAGCTTACTTCGTGTTCAGAAATCGATATAAACCGTAATAGATTGAAGTAATAATCAATCTTGTAGATCCCATCACTAGAAGCGAGAGGTTCACTCGCTATTGTGTTCTCGGAAAAGCCTGGGAGATGCGTTTTTTAACCACCTCCATGCTAAAGCCGAAACAAAGCCTTCTGAGCCAAACAATGATATTGTGCTCAGCCAACATGTAACTGTGATTACGTTCGATTCCAACATAAGTTTATTACTTTCGTATATTTGTGTACTGTACAATGCAAAGTCTACTCGTACAAATGTTACGTGTTTACGGGAAAGAATAAAATTTAAAATATAGGTGGATCTTTATCAAACTAATAAAATTATTAGCTAATACTAATTCCTGTTCTAGTCTGAGTCGTGAAAAGTATGTTAACTAGCTGTTGTGTCGTAGGAGGTGACTGAGGGAGTAGGGTTAGGCAATTTATTGGGCGAAGGTCTACCAACTCGTCACTAATGTTCCATATTACATCGCAACTGCAATATTAATGGTATAATGTGAACTAGGACATATTATATCTCCGAAGCTCTGAAAAGGTTTAAAGGACGTAAATTTGTAAGCATATATGTCATTCTAAATGGTATATTGCATTAAGAATGACATATATGCTTCCACAGAATTGCCGTTAATCACTTATGTACATACACTTCAGAACTTTAGGAGCCTAATCCTTAGCGAGGAGGTCAGAGCTTCACTTCTCTGCAATCGCAAAGTTAGTGATTCTTTGGTCATCCCGAATCCTTATTCAAACCAGACAGTCTGTACCTAATATAACAGGTGTATAACCTACTTATCCTAAGAAAAACTATGTTAGTACTTGTAAATAGTGACATTAAACGACACACGATGTTTCAGTTTTACAATTTGCAAAAGAAATTTCATAAGTAGTTGGTGTATTTCACAGAACAAATGTATTATTGTTTATGCGAATTAACGTAAGCAAATTTATAAATTAAATAAGTGAAACAGTATTACATATCAATGACTATGATTCCATTACTGTTATTAGATATATATTCCAATGCCATAGGTATCGGCTATCGTTGTCACACACTGTGTATACTACTTGCGTCATTTTAGGCTATTGACAGCAACCTGACACCAAAATCATACATGCAAATCACGCCCGTTTCTACACAGGGGTAGGTAGAGATCATAGTTCCATGAAAGTTCCCGATATCGTCAAACCACTTTTGTTTTACTGACATCGAAATATCTTCACATACTTAATCGGAGATTGACAATTTGTTCGTCATATGTCTTGTTAGCGTGATCCCTATAATATACGACGCTATAATATAATCCATCAGGGGTATTTAAAAATTTACAGTTTTTTCCTAATGTAGGGAGACAAACTATATTAAAAAAGGGTGACGTTAGTCAATGAAGCGAAAGTGGTCTGCCAGGATCGAGACAAATAAGGAGACGTGATCTCTGCCTACCCCTCTACAGGGAATCAGGCGTGATGTGTATGTACAAGCTTTATATGCTTGTATATAATGTATAGTCTTAACCCGTATGTGTGTATAGGCACTTATATACAGATAAGCAGTGCTATTGAACCAAATTAAGCGGATGCAGCGCTAAGTGCTCTGCGCTATATTTAGCGTCACTCCTGCTGCTGCGTTCAGGGGTCAGCTGATGTTATTGCCTGCAATAAATCGATTGCCGAAATAAAGCTGCATCTGTTACAGATATCACTGCATTAAAGCGCTGTTTTGTTACATTTTTAAATATACACGTACTTTAACTACACTATAAACTACGAATGTCCATTTAATTTACATATAATAAATTACACTTATAGTTTACGTATAATAAATTTGTTAGTTTCTGTGCCACTCTTGTATGTTAATAAATGCTAGAGATATGTATAAGATAGAATGTAATATATTGGGCGATGGGCTAGCAATCTGTCACCATAGTTTTGCCAAAAGTGTGTGAGTTATTTATCCAAGGTACTGTACACCTCTAAAAGTATTGAGGTCTGTGATTGTATATGTAACTACTGTAGCTATGGTGCACCACGTTTTATGAGAATATTTTTTAAGTGGATGGAATACCTTCTCAAATGAAGTTACTTTATAGATTACTAGAAACTAGAGGTAACTTATATGCAAATATGTTAACACAATTTTCTGACACTCTGAAAGCATTATTAAGCTTTTTTTCATTTTAATTACATACATATATTCACGTCCTTCAATATCTTTCAGGGAGGTCAGAATCTCGAAGACTTAATATCTCCCTGGTCACCTTTTAGTATAAATATTGGGGATGTTATGTCATATGAAATATTGTTGTCAGGTTGCTAGCACATCGCCCGATTGATTCCATTTTTAACTAGTCCCTTAATTGCCTTTTACGATATTAATTCTAATTTCTTCATCAAATCAGAACACTCCATTTCCGCCAGTACATGCTCGAGGTTTTGAACCCAGACAAATGAAATACGCCCATGAACTAAATGCAAAAACACTGATTTTGAAATATCGGACCTTATACCTTTATACCCTTTTACTTTATAATATAAATAAAGGTAACATTATTATACCTTTATATATGCTCCAAGGAAGCTAAACGCGCTATGTTACACCTATCAACAAATAATATGTGGTATGCATAATATTCTCGATCTTAAGTTCCGATGTTATTCCACTTTACAGATTACTTAATGATTAACTAGCGGATTATCATCATTTATATGAATAACTGCTACATGTAATCATCAAAATTGTGGCACTAGAACAAGTGGGGTAAGAACTTTTGATTCGCTATATCTATCATAATAAAAGCGTCGACCGATTTGACACGCCGGTTATCGAACCTGAATCTTACTATAACACTTACTTTATTGTCACGGTCTTTTGATATGTTTCTGCACAAATCTGCAATGTATTGGAAGTAGATAACGTTGGATGCCTGCCTACCTTGGTTGTTGTATTAGTTGACGGAGGGCTTTTATGAATGATTTCCTGCTACGAATGGCGACAAATTGGCCTGCTATACTACGAAGCTAAGTGTTATGTTCATATTTTTATTAGTTTGTTTCTTTATGTTATTTTTATCTCCATGCCCTTCTATGATGTTTAAATTGATTTGTTCTACACTTAGTTCAAACATCATAAAAGGATTAATGCCCACTATCTCAAAATATCTAAAGTAATGTTTCGCCAGTCGTAACTTTGATCTCTTTTAAAATACTACATTATTTCCAGATACGTTTCACTAAAAATCGCTCACTATAACCATCTAATTCATTGACATTGTGTTTGGACTAGTAACAGCAATCATTATGAAAGGTTCCATACGTGGGTGCTCAAGTATTTGATTGTTTGAAAATAGATTGGTTTATAATTGATGGTTTATGCAGACCTACATTCTTATTCAAACAAAATAACAGTAGACAAAAATTTAATGTTGAGAGTACAATAATAGGTAATTGAGGCTAATTAAGAATTTATCAACATAAAAAGGGCTATCCGTGTGATTGTAATTTGGGCACGGTCGGGTGCACTTTGCAAGCCGCAGCGGCGTCTCGGGCCCAAGACGGCGGCCATTGTCTCGTTGGCGGAGGCTCCGTCCGTGACGCCGCGGCGGCGGTCGCTCGGCGCAGTGGGGCGGCGGCGCTCACCTTCGCTCAGTGTGCGAGGCACGGCCGCGGTGACATGCTGTGCCCCGCGCGATGTTCCTGCTTCTTGTGCCGCGAGCTGCAGTCCTGCCGGGCGGCCGACGCGCGCAAACCCACCAAGATGAGCGACAACTTCATCCTCAAGAAATCGGACGCCTGGGAGGCCTCCAGCGCCATGAAGTTCATCCGCGGCGCCGCCAGGCTATCAGTGCGCCACTGGCAGAGGGAGGCCGCCGCGCCACACAAGCCCCGCCCCGCCGCCCTCAAGTCCACCAGCTGCGAACAGCTGTTCCCCTTCAAGGAGGAGGCGCCGCCCTTCGCGCTGCGGAAGGCGCCCAGCACCGAGAGGATCAAGGCGCAGGAGCACAAGCCGCTCTTCAGGCTGCTGGGCAACGCTCGAGCCAAGAAAAGCAACGAGGCGCCTGAAATCAAGAAGAAAAGTGTTTTGAATTTCCGGAAAAGTGACCCGAAGCGCCTAAAGAATGTTCACGAAAAATACGTGCCTCTTTCCCAGATGCACGAATCCGAGGAGAGCGTGTACTGCGAGCCGAGGCCTTGGAGCGCGCACTTTGATGACTGCTGTCGACCGCCAGTGTACCAAAGTGTGGAGAAATCCAAGAAGCACGACCCCTCAGTCACCTCCTGCGCTGACAAGAAAGGGTACGCGCAGCGGCCGCCCTGCTACGAGGAGCTGTCGCAGCGCCTTTCGCAGGACAGGACGAGGAAGACCGCCATCCCCCTGACGCAGGGCGGACTGGCCAACAAGATCACCCAGAACAACAACAAGGTGGTGATATACTTCGGCGACTCCATCATCAGGAAGCACAACGAGGCCAAGAAGAAGGATGCGAAGGCCACTCGGGAGGAGGCCATCTACGCCAACGGGGCCGGAGCCCACGGGAGCGACGCCCTCGTGTCGCAAGTGCACATTGAGGAGCCCATCTACTCGGAGGTGAGGGCGGACGACGCGAGTGTGGCTCCTGACTCGGGAGACGCCGCTGACAAGTTCGGCACGGTGACCTCCGACGGCTACCTGGTGATGCAGATCGAGCAGAACTTCGAAAGGGCTCGCGAGTTGGTGGAGCTGGTGAAGGACCCCTCGGCCAGCGCAGACCGCAACGAGGCCAATGTCCTGGACGAGGACGACCTCTGCGACTGGAGCTTCATCCAGCACTGGAGGAAACGGTGAGCAAACATCGGCTCTCTTTCGCTTGCAAACGATACTTAACCTACGATAGTAATGCATTTTAGTATAAATGTCGTTTCCTAAATAGAATATAAGAACGGCGATCGCTTGCGGAACCGCCGAGTGCCGCATTCTGAATAATTAAGTGCTGTTCCATTGTCCGATGCGAGTGCCACTCGAAGAGACTTCGGTGACATCGCAATTATTGCAATGGGCCTCTATTCACGTACTGGTAATTAGTTGGCAATTATTGACATTCACTTTTTCATCTAGTATGGATATACGTTTATTTAAATACTATAATTTATACATTTTTTATAACAATTTTTATATTAAAAAGAAGCTTTAGTGAAATTTGGTAAGTGAATTAATATTGAACTTAGCATTACGTAAGCGTGTTTTGATAGTTCTTAAATGACCACCGGTCGCACTTAAAACGAAATCATAATAAAGAGATAATTGAACGTGCGTACGGTACTTAAATTTCACAATAGTCACTTGAAGTGCACGTACTAAGAGAAATGTCACCGTAGTCATAAGAACAGATAGTGGCTCGAGAGTCATCATTGACCTCGCCACTTTTTATTACATACAGTAGTGACACTTCACATTTCCAATCTTTATAAGTACTAGTTCAGCAAAATTAATTTTTCATACCACATGCAACTCCCTTTTAGCAAAACTATTGGGCTCATAACAGCCATGCCTCGTAGATTATTGTTGGTAGGTTGCTAGTCTATAGGTTATAGTCTCAAGATTCCATTGATCTCTCCCTTAGTCATATTCTACGACATGACGAAATAAAGAGTAAACAATCTATTAGAATCCAAGACTATATAACAGGATAAATCTATAATATTCATAAATAAACCTACCTGTTCCCCGAACACGTAATAGTTTGTGCTTTTAAATGGCGACATGGTCTACCACCACATTGAGTACTAACTATCTGGTCAACACGTGGGTTCGAGGTGGCCATAGCATTACTACCTCCGCGATTGCGGAGATGGATACCTGAACCTCTGACTACCCCGCAAGGGTTATTGGTCGTGAATGCGTTTGTCTTTTTATTTGTTTTTTTATTCATAAATAAGTAATACCCATATTTTCACATTATCTGAAGATTGATCCCTAACGTTATTATATCCATTTTCATTGTTTGCGTATTATATCACGAATGATGCTGCAATTGAATTCTTATTATACTTTACTCCGCAATACTAGAGAATGCTTCTTTCAAAGCATATGTCACGAGTCGTTAATTATTGGCACAATGGGCCGATTGGAAAGCCATTACGAGTAAGTGTCTGTCTAGAGGGATTTCTTTTTTCATTGTTTCATTTTGAAGACTTTTTCCTGTGTTTTCGGAAAGTAATAAATACATATATCAATCTCAGGTGATAAGATATATGTAGATAGATATAAAAACATAACGCTCTTATCCCTATAGAGGAATGGACAAGGAGAGGCTTTTCCTTTTTCACGGTTCCGCCCTATCATTATCGCATAATTGACAACCACATAAGTCCTCGTACAGATCTGATACTCGATCTGATCTGATATGATCTGATAGGTATAGAATATAAATATATTTTCAGAAGGAAACACATTCATCTTATTACAATATTAAATTAGTAAACTACGAATCAGTATACGGTGACATGATTAACCACCTGTCACGTAAGATACTGATTATCACGTAAAAATTGGGTTCTGGTACCCAAGTACTGTAACATTCCTTAGCCAGTTATGGACTCTCAACCTATGAACACAATTAATAAAATTTACTTATGCATAACGTAAATATGAACCAATAGTTATGCTAAATAGTTATCTAGATAACCTAATATAATCAAGGTTCTGCCCAACCCGAAAAATAATAAAGTAAATGAATTCATAATATACGTACGAACTAGTCACTATCCGTTGTTTTTATATGGCCAAAAGGCAAATGAATGGGCCGTATCTGTTACGGCACCGTTACAGTGTGTGACTCAAAGATCTCTTACTTAATTGCATATTCCGTCTAAAGCCTCTCTACGGTCCGCCGGATCAACGCTTTATTATTTAATTGCTAGAGGAACAATAGCGTGTAATCGTAACTAACCCAATATAAGTCTGACTATTCACACTCGTATCACCGTTTAGTCAAAAAGAGTTGTGCATAACGCATATGTGAATCAAAGGAAACCCTTGAAAAAGTTAAATCAACAAATATTACAACATATAATTGAGTAATAGTACTCAGTAGACGAACTACTAATATATTTTGTTCCGTGCCACAGTTGCGGAGCTAAGGATTTTCTTACCACGAACTAATCTCAAGTATGTTTCCGTATGTTAATTTATTGTGGAATATGTATTTTTTATAGATAAAAGTATATAAATAATATATCACCAATTTGACGGCTCGCTCTACGTTGTGTTAATAAATTGGTGCTAATTTTCCGATCCGTTATCTCATTAAAATCTCTAGGACCTACACATATGTACATATATATTTACGTCATATAGTCTCTTTTGGAGTTACTAACCTCGGGCCCTTTTCGTCCTAGTCACGTTTAGCACTTCTAAATTGTGATTGTATTTATATAAACCATTTCTATCTATCTAAATTGTGGTGGTATTTATATGAGCCATTTCTATCTATCTAGAAATAGTATAAATAAATACAAGAAAGGGTGGTTGACCGCGTGCGAGCACAGAAAAGTCCCAAGACTCTTAATTAGAGAGCTTCTTTTGTTCTTTAGAAATTACGCGTGAGTGAATGTCATAACTGATTTGCACTTATCTAGCATCTTATGAGAGAAATTTCACCAAATAGTGGAACATTAATTTATCATTTTATGACGGATTATTCACACACCTCAATGAGCTCAAGAGAACGAATGTTTGTTCTAATCGACTTTGACTCTTGTTTTTCAAGGACTTAATAGTAACTAAGTACCGTTTTAACCGGTATATTGTAGAATATGACTAAGGGAATAAAGATAAATGAAACCTATCGGGCTATGAAAGCAACCAATTACCAATAACTACGCCACCCCTACCATATAAATACCATCACAATCCTGAAACCATATCGATAACTAAGAAGATATTATTATGAGTAGGAACTATGTGTTCAGGTTCTGTCTACTCCGAAATTAATTAAAGGACGTAAACGTGAACGTAAATATAAACGTCTGTTACTACAAGATAAGTTTACGAAACACCACCCATCCTTCCTGTTCAGAAATGCAGTAAGAACGTTATGACTGAGTGCCTTCCAATGTTCTCACAGTATTTCTGTCGCGAATCACTTCCTAGCATTGACAGTTGACATGTAATACTTGTCACACATTAATAAGTATATAGTGGGACTCCACGCTTCGATAATCGTCTGTTCAGCCTGAGCGATGCTGTCTGGCCATAGACAATGCATCTCTAAGCTCTAAGAAACTATAGGTAGAGATTACATAGACATGTTATTGAAATGATGTAACTATAATATATAGAGCTAATTATAAATAGAGTTTTCGATTAATAAAAGTGAACAAAAAAATTACTAAACTATTCATAATAAAAATTATATATATCTAGTTATTAAAATGGCTTTTAAGGACTTATATTTTGAAACTTATGGGCTGCCAAATTAGGCACCATCTTTGGCAGTTCCTACTAAAGCGGAAGTCAGTTTCAGTCAGAAGTCAGTTTTTGGTGACTCGGTTCGTACTGGTTCGCTCACACGAATAATGGCCGCATGGAATTCGCCACAATTAAGAGTAATCTTCATATATTATTAATAGAAATCGTTGTTAAAACTTTTTAAACTACAACGTGTTTTTTAAACAACCAAATTCTTATCTAATATTATCGTACTTTATAAAAAACAGGAACATTTTTTTATCTTATAATAAATTTCTGTTTGAGAACACGAAAACTATGTAAAAGCGGGAATTGTTGTAATAGCCTATTACTACTATTGTTGTTTTTTACTACTTTCTTCCACATTGCTTTTTATCGTTTTGAATCGTTTTTGTAGTTATGGTAACTACAATTTACTCTTAATCCTTAATTATGTATTTAGACTATAAGTCCTAAGCGGTTCTTTTACAAATCGAATATAGCATTTCTTCTTTGAACCGCGTTGTCACGTCCGATTTGATCCGCGAACGACCTTACGCTCGAATCGTCTCGATATCGATCTTGGAGTATCTTATTCTCTGGAACTAATTCCTTCGATGCTATGCTCAACAACTGGATCAATCGATTACTGTGGCCATTGAGAATCGTGTAGACTTCACTACGCCCGTTTATGGCTTATGTTAGAAACCGGAACATTATGTTAAGCATCCGTATAAACATTGAACCGGCAAAGTATTATTTTTCGCTATTAGTACCAATTTCTTATGGTCGATTAACTTAACGATAATAATTATGTAAGTATGTGTAAAGTTGTGTTAATGTGATTAAGTAGTGGTTTAGTTATCAGGATAAGGGAATAAGGATCAGACGGATATTTTCTGTATTTTCAATCTTGTATATATGCATCCGCAAATTATGAAACATATTACTTCGATGATGAGGAAAAACATCATTGGCAATTCTTCAATATATGTAGTTCCTATAGTAGTCTGGCCCCCTATGTTCCGGTTCTCCTCTATTAGGATATCCACGCTAACTTTAGTCTATGCGGCAAGCGATAGTGATTAGATTATGCAATACGTAATTTACTTGACTTTGTAATTTTTAAGGTTGCACTGTCATGAGTCGGTTCACTAGTTCCTTTAGTTAAACTAGAAATGCATTGCAATCCAAACACAAATAAATCGATATTTAAATTGAGAAAATATTAGAGAGTTCACTAATCCACTGTGACACTTCTATGACAATTTAGCGGTACAAGCACTTTCTATGGATTGTCATGGTTTTTGTAGGAGTGATTAGCAATGCAGCGAAATGGGAAGCTTGGGCTGATCTAGAATTGGTTCCGCGTTCTGTTACGCAACGGACACTCGACTGCGACTTAGGCTGTGCAAATATTGCCTACATGTACACGGAACAAGATATATGATTATATTCATACATATAGACAAACACTTTAATTGCCAACAACACTTGCGCGGTAGTCAGAAGTTTGACCGTAGTAATTCAATAGTCACCTCGCACACACGTGTTGACAATGCGACAAGTAGTAAGCCGTGTCGCCATTTATAAATATTACCCGTTGGGATAGGTAGTTCACCTCACGATGTTTTCGCTCAGCGTAGTTTTATTCATACGTACATTACAAAATGCATGTTTTGTTACCAACGGGAATTTTATATATGTCCAGGAGTGGACTGTCTAACAAAACGAATGATAGCTATCGCTCAACAGGTTTCATAGACTCCTAGTTTTCTAATCACCTCGTACTACATGTTAGAATAAAAGAAAAGAAGAAGCATTCAATGTACGTCCGAGACTAATAAACAACCAAATTTTTATTATAAGTACAACAAAAATGATAAAATCTTTTAACGGAAACGATATATCTGACTCCGTTGATAATGTACTGAGGATGTATTTAATTTGAAATGGTATAATTACAAAGATGATGACAAAACACTTAACAGTAATCTCGTATTACTTAAACACTAAATGCAAAGATGTTAACACTGCCATTGCATAAAATTATACACCAAAGAAAACAGTTATCAAAATAATCAGGCTGTGATAATAGTAGTAACCATACACTGATAAGGAAAAAAACCCCTATGGAAAGCGCCTGACGACCCTCGGAGTAAATCTTAAATGGAGGCCACGTCTCGGCAGATGGAATGACCACTCGGGCCCTTAGAAAAGTGGCAAAAAGCTCATTAACATAAATCAAAGTATGGGATTGATTTACGCATCCACTAAGTTAAGTGATCTTTATAAACCAGTTGTGGTTAGAGAGCCACAAAGAAAAGTAGTAGCGGCCAGCGAGATGGCACCCTCCAATAATCGTGCCATATCCTTAGTGAGGCCAACGTGCATCAGTGGACTGTTACAGGTTGATTAATCAGTGGTGGTAACTCAATTTAGTGACAAAAAAAAAGGTAGTAACTGGATGACACCCTCCAATGATCGTGCCATACCCTTTGGGAGGCAAATGTCCTGCAGTGGACTTTCACAGGATTTTTAGGATTAATCATTTGTTCTAACGGAATGTGTGGTAATTTAGTGGTTTTGTTGCAGGCCTTCGAGTGGGTGCCGCGGTCCCCCCTCGGGAGCAGTTCACCCCCCTGCGCAGGAGGTGTGGTGTGCAGGCGCCAGAGCATTGCGAGTCAGGTATGCTATCTATCTATACTTAGGTTTTATGACATAAAGCCGGGGTTCTATTACGCCAATGCTTGCATATACGACTTAAGTGTGACATCACATTTGTATTTCATTGTAGAATAGTATAGCTCCTATGTTTGATGTATAATTCCGAGAACATCTAAAGTTGTAGTATAAGTGACTAAAATATAATGTTTTAGAGAAACCACGAGAGTTCTGTTTGCAAAAGATATAATGTTCGGTCGGATCCATATGGCCGGTGTTATTTCTTCGGAAATTATCAAATCATTCCTTTTGCACATAAATGACTTATAGCTTCTGCTGTACTTTCTAAAAATGTGTTTCCTACATTACCTTTGATGAATGGATTGAAACTTTGATTTTATTTATATGCAAAGTACATACTAAGAAAAAAATCAGCTTCATCGCTCTACTACCTTAATTTCTAACATTGACCATTTGTTTGTGTACAGGGTAACGAATCCAGTGCCCCCAGCGGCGGCTAGGAAGATCTCTCCCCCTCCCACCGCCCACCGTGCCACCTCGCCCTCCACGCCCCTCACACGGAACCCCCATCAGCTGATTAGCTCGCCACGTGAGTACTAACCTATTGTTTTCTTATTTTATTTTATTTTTAGTAGGACTCTGCTTATCTGGGCTTTAAATGGAACTAGTTCCCGTTTATTCTGGCATATCTTTAAAGGTGTCTAAAAGACTTTTAATGAAAGCATTTGAGCAATAGGCTAAACTTGTTTCCGGCAAACGTTCGATCTAAATGCCATTACAACCCTAATATGAATGCTAAAAAACATCAAGTATATTGTATTATATGTCCCCTCGAAAAGTATTTAATAATGTAAATGTATTTCAGTTTGATAGATTCACACTTTATGACTAAATAACCGATCAGTACACTTAATGGTAACTCTTTAGTCCTCAAATACAAAATTATTCCTCCCAAATAACCGCGTCCATATATTACAGCCACCGGCGTCCAAACCACAGAGGAGCGTTCAGAGGCCGCGCGAGAGGTAGGACTGGGTGCCCAGTTGAAGGCAGTAGCGGCTCCCTCGCAATTGCGTGCTCAGAGTACCCCAGTACGAAGCGCCCCGCCCCTCAGTAGCTATGGCCTAGAGAAGCCCCCGGCTGAGGACCATGGGGCTACCCAACCGGGGATTGTACAGGTATTTATACTTACTACTAATGTACTATGGTCTGTAGTATTATATTATCTGTGCTATGGTGGAGTTTGATGCCTTTTGAGATTACTATCATTAGGTGACTGATATCTCTTATTCTTTTGTTTTTTCGGAATGTAATTTAATTGGATAAAATGGAACATTTATGGGTTGTGTCCTTGATGTTATTTAATTTTTGTCTATGAATTTTATTGTATGTAATTGAAGTGGATGTCACAAAAAGTCAAAGTCTAAATTATTTTATTCAATATAAGCACAGTAATAGTACATTCATTGAACGTCAAAATAGCACTGGTTGTCTTACAACTATAACCCTACCGTCTTAATGAAGATAAAAACAAAAAACAAACAAACGCATTCACGACCATTAACCATTGCGGGGTAGTCAGAGGTTCAGGTGTCCATCTTCGCAATTGCGAAGGTAGTAATTCTATGGACACCTCGAACCCACGTGTTAACCAGACCACGTGTTACTCAATGTGACAGGTGGTCAGCCTTGTCGCCATTTACAAGCACTAACTATTACCTGTTCGACGAACAGGTAGGTTTCCTCACGATGTTTTCCCTCACCGTATAATTCAACGCATTTCGTAAATGTGTTTTTATTACGAAAATGTACATAGAAATTCATTAAACTTCATTTTCATTGGTACATGCTCAAACGGGATTTGAACCCTGTACCCACTGATACAGAGCCAAGCCCCAAACAACTGAGCTACGTCGAATTAACATAATATTAATAATTGAATGAAGATAATATTATTATTACTTAAGATTAAGTTAACTTGTCCTATATAATTTGGTCTGTGTTTATGAGGTGTATAGATGAAACGAAAGTGATTTGACAGAATCGAGACAAAAGGAGATTTATGATTCCTCCGTCGGTAGGAAAGTGAAAGTGTTGTGTATCTATAACATTGTTCACACTGAAAACATGACGCCACCCTTTTGGACACATGCACTTTTCAGCGGATAAATGTCAACGTGAGAGAATGCTTTCATTTCCTCTGTCATCCATTTTATGATCCTTGGTCAATAAAAAGATTTTCTTAGTCTTATCAGTGAACATACAGTAGTAGAACAAATTTATAAATGAAACCATATTACTAGTGTCTATAATTGGTGTATGTACTCGTCCGTTTAATGGTTCCTAAACTCAACTTTCTTATTAGAATGTTAAACCATTAAAATATTTTGGTAAAAGCGTTCTGCAACTCATAATAGATTACCTCGTCATAACATAATTATTACCGAATCCAATGCGAACTAAAAGCGGAGAGATTACTTAATGCTTGGGAGCGCCAAAAGTAGAAAATTACCGAAAATGGCCAATGTTTAAACTAGCTAATATGAGTCTTCAATTAACTCGCGGCTGCCTCTTCACGTAACTATGCAGTGAAAGTGTTATCTCCGAAGAACGCGAAAAAATGCTATTGTGCGCAGATCCCACGATTTTAGTGATAGGGAAAAGCGCAGTTCTGTGGGAACATTGCTCACATGGAAAAGCGAAAGTGGCTCTGGCTAACGCTCGGCGACTATTACAATGGCCGCGACAGATACTCAGTCACTTCTTACGCCGTGATTATCATTTCCTGCGATGGTTATCTGCGCGCGGTCTGTAATTAACTGAGCACCCAGTTGCCACTTGTGGAATAGTAATTACGATGCTTCGGCTCAATTATAGCTACTGCAACCTGATCTGGAAATTAGGGTTTATTTATATGTATATTACGCGTGTGTTTGTACAAATTGTTTTAGTTATTGCTATACCATTATCACTTAAATAATTATAAAGTATTTGCATTAAAGAATCGAAAGATATATAGGTACTTGCGTTTCACGTTCATAAATACCTTTGTTAATATCGACTTTTACTTTCCTCTTTGTTCTCGGTTAATTTCCCTTACAATCGTCGCCATTGGCTGTTTTCTAACGGCGCTTTGGCTTCACACGAATGTGACTGAGAGAAATCTCTCTATTAAGTCCCAACTTCCATTAATTCTCCTTATACAATTTTAGTTCGAAATTACCATATAAGCTCCGTACCCAATAGTGATCTTAAAATCACCTGCAATCAACAATTCTTATATTGAATCTCAGTTTTAGTTAATAAAATAGATTGAAAGATTGCTCTGTTTACCAATTTAGGACGAGGCAAATTATTCCAATTCAAACCCATGCGATCGATTTTCTAGCAGTTAGCTAGTATTTAAATGATCATCACGGCACTTGAAATTTCTCGTTTCACACCAACATAATACCTTGCTGTTTCTATGTACGTTGAGCTATATTTTTGGTATACATTTCAGTACATTATTAAAAAGTGTATTTAATAATTTTCCAATAGCAATATTCCCCTAAGTCGCTCCCAACTCTTAATTCTCCTTTGCAATGATTCTTGCAATTGTTTTTTTACATTCCTATATAGGTACGTAGTTGACGGTCTTGTTATGTTTTTTCTGCGATGATTATTAGTTAGGACCCTGTTTTTCATCACGAGATATACTAGGTTCTTAATGTTGGTGTTCAACATGGATAATTTAACATTTACATATAGTTTATAGCCTGGGTAACATTAAGTAGTTCTTTAGAACTAGAAAAATAATCTTTATTTTATTATTTTGTATACACCTGATTTTCTCGTGCTTATCTTGGACCAAAAATTATGCTGACTAGAAGCCGTTCTTATATTGTAGGAGGTAATGGATGGACTAAGAGTAAATTTAATTTATTAGGTGATGAGATAGCAACCTGATACCAATGACATCACAATCTAAATGAATAGTAAATGTAATCTGAGGTTTTATGTCACCGACTGTCTGTCCACCCCGAAATATTTTATTTATACTATTTTCTCGTAAGTTGAAAACAAGGGTCGTATGTATACTTATATGCTTGTGTCACGATGTTTCTCATTATTCACTTTCACGTAATTGTGCATTACATCATTCATTTCGTGGTGCACTTTGAGGAAATTACGGGAAACCTTGAAATAATTGTTCACCAGTACCTAAATACTTAAACATAACCTTCTATACTAAACATGTGCTAATGCACCCATGGACTTATTACCAACGAGTGTGTATGAGGAGACGTACGAATATCAATAAAGCGAAAGTGTTATCTTAGGATCAGGAAAATAGGTACACGTAGATTCCTTTATCTAGGGAAACAGAAGAACAGAATATTACCTATCCCGAGGGATAGGCTCGTTTCCTCACGGTGTTTTCCCTCACCTTAGCGACTGTAAATTATGTACGTAAATAAAAAACTTATGTTGAAATTTCATTCACTGGTACACGCCAGAGCCGGGATTTGAACCTAGAACCTTTTTCATAAGTTCTGACTTACATACTGGGCTACAGCCGCTTATAGGAAACAGAAGGACATTATGTTTAGTTATATGTATGTTTTTTGTTATATAATGTAATATATGTATGTTTTGTAATATATGTTTGTTATTTGTTTTTCTTATATAACGTATTTGTGTGTGTTTCAGGCGGCGCGTGGCGAGTGCCACAGTAGCTCGGATGAGAACCGCTCCTCAGGCCACGCCTCCATGTCGGACAGCGGGGGCGGCGGGGGGTCGCGGGACGAGGGCCGCCGGGGCAGGCAGCCGCAGCACGCCCGCGGGAAACATCGCCCTAACAAGGTAACTTACCCTTTGCACTTCACTCTATATAATAAGTGAACCTATAACTGCCGAGTGTGTATGAGGAGGTGTATGAGTGTCAATGACGTGAAAGTGGTTTGTTAGGATCGGGACAGACGGGGATCCGTGATCTCTACACCTCTACAGGGAAACGCGTGATGTGTATGTATTGGATGATTTTTAAGTAAATAACAATTTAGGTAAGTAAAAATATGGTAAGCTTAATCAAAGCTAAGTTATAATCGATAAGACAATTAGCAACCTGTCACATTTGCTCCATATTAATGGCTACACGATAATTGCCAAAAGTGGCATATTAGATATTAGGTCTCAATGTAATAATGCGAGTAACGAGCAGATCTAAATGGATTTTATTCGACAAGCAACCCATCACCAATAATCCAATAGAATGCTATCATCATGGTCCCGACACTACTGATGAAAGTAAAAAAAACTCCAAGGTTCTTACAACTACTTCAAGCACGAGATATACCTATGTAAACACTGACTAATACTCTATATACATCACTCAGGTTCAAGCACCATGGGCAGGCAACGGCGGCCTTGAGGAGATCCGCTCCGCTCTGAAGCAGCTTACCCTGAGGTCCCGTGACAGCAGCAGTACCGCCACGAGTGGAGCCTCCAGCGCTGCAGGTGGCAGCCGACACTCTAATGCAGGTAAGAGATGAATGAGGATATAAGGGGGCCTTTTAACTGTCACTGTACTGTGACAGGTTGCTAGCTCAGCAGTCAATAGATTACACTGTGATCTCGTTCGTCTCGCAATGGCAGCGTTAGTTAGCATTGCTACAAATTCATTACATATTGACTCTGTTCATTACACATTGGTGTTCATTACATATTGATTCTATGTTTGACTTTCTCCAGAGCTAAGATGTGAATAGAATCTACTAGGCGATTGGCTAACCCTTTCAACAATATGAATTTAAGGACGTGAATGTTTAGATGTGTAAAAATAAGTAGTATTACTGACTAGTTAAATCAGTATATTAGAGTACATTAAGTAAAACTTATAGTCTTCTATGGTTTGTCAACAAAGTCAGCAGCGCAGTGAAACTTGAAAATACAGACAATTATTTTCGGCTGAATATTTAGTCAATTGTGATGCAAAACTGGCTAAATATGTTTGCTTTGTGATTATATTTGGATCCTCAACTGAAACGAACCGAAGAACAAGGAAGAGCAGCTTCGACTTCGTTTTTCTTTGGTTATAGCGGCTGGCGGCATTGGTGTAACCATAGCGACGAAATAACAAGAAGTGCAAACGCCGTGGCACCAGTGTTTGTACTTGAGCCGCATAACCTTAGTAGTGAATGACTTATTTAAGAAAAAAAAAAGTTAAACTTACCGTCTGGTTTGTACAGAGGGCGGCAGTGCAGCGGAGGCGCGGCGGCGGCGGGCGCCCTTGGTGCGGCAGGCCTCTCTCGACACCGTCTGCACCAATGTCACCAGCGCCGACGAGTTCGTCTGGGTGGACTCTCATAACAGGTGACAACCACTAGTCTTACCATTGAATGGATTATTTCTAAAAAGGTACATGTCACTATTAAAAACAGTGTGGGATATGCGCCCTTTTAGATATTACCGATACAATTGATTATTTATCTATTCTTACACTGATTGATTTTATACCTGATAGTCTAACTAAAGGTTTCATTTCGTTTACAAGTAGATGTAGGAAGTATAGATGGTGAAGGAAACCATTGCATAGTAAGGAAAACATACAATAATTGTATTGGAAATATTCCTTTATTAAAACATTTTAATGGCGACACGGTTTATGTTGGTTATGTTTTATCACGTTTTGTTGGTCACGTTACGTGCTGACTATCTGGCTTAAGTATAAATTCGAAGTAACCACAAACTCACCAACAACACAATGACTGAATGAATGAATGGGGTGGACATACAAACCTCTGTCTTTCCCGCAGAGATTATGTTAGTGTGGTGGACGCAAGAATAGCTTATGTAAAATACTCGTTAGTTATTATAGTATAAGTTATTATACGTTAGTTTCAGAGATGGACACTTGAACTTTAGTATTACCCATAAAGGCTAATAGTCATTATTATCCATACCTTATGTTTTCTTTGTGCTTATATAGGCTAGTGGAGCTGTCGTGCGTGCCATGGAGTCCAGGGGAGGTAGGCAGAGTACTGGGGGGTACCAGATGTCGAGAGCACGCCGCCAAACTAGCGCCAGACACACCACCACGACTGGCCTATTTGTTACAGAGGTATGGATCTACTTTCACTGACATTTAATTACTTAGATATGATTATTTTTATGCATATACATACATACTGTAGTAAAATATTATATACATAGTCAATCATTATTATCATACACTACAATATACATTAACGTCATTCAGTCCCTTTCGAGATGCACAGAACCATGAAGAAAGGAAAACATCTTGGAAAATTGGTGACTGTTGCTAGCCTATCGCCCAATAGATTCCATATACCCAGCCTCTTAGTCGCCTCCTATGACATGTCAGGAAAAACGGCAGCTAGTTAGCATTTTTGTATGTCCCAGATTACAACACGACTAGCACAGGACCCAAGTAACTATAACCGCCGAGTTTGTATAAGGAGGTGCATGAGTGTCAATGAAGCGAAAGGGGTTTGTCAGGATCAGGACAAATACGGATCCGTGATCTCTGCCTATCCCTCTACAGGGAAACGAGCATGATATGTATGTATATTTAATAAATGGAGGCATAAAAGCACCGTGCAGTAAAGGGGAATACCTAGTGATTTAAATTGATATGGCCATGTGATTGTTTGAACGCGATAAGTGGATAAATGACACTAGATTGACAAAAGGGTATTGATACGTACGTGGCCTATTAATGTAATTCTAACAAGGTCGTCCTACGTGTGGTATAAAAATAAAAATAGTTTTTTAGAATTTAACACTATAAAAACCATCTACCCCTAAGTGATAGAGTACGTTACTATATATGCCATAACTGTAATAAACAGCACTTTAAAATAAATGGTAAAACGATAAGAGACAGAGTTCGTACAGTATTTTCTATTTTGTAAATTCTTCTAAAGGGTGTACGTAGCGTGACGAACAGAAGAGTCTGTAAAGAGACGGTTAATGGGTGTAAAGTAATTTAAGAGTGATTTGTCAGGATCGCTTCAGACTAGGTTGGGACGTAGAGGCGTAAAAATACATATGCTCATAAAAACAACATAAAATGTTTACATTAGAATTTATACACCCTCATCACATATTCTATATTTGATTTTTTATGATTACGACTCAATATTTATTGTGGTATTACAGAGCCTTGGTGCGCATAGCCCGTGAGGCGCAGCGTCTGTCTTCGAACGTGTCTTTCTGCTCGAAGCACGAGGTGGCCGGCGCCTTCCGCATAGTGCTCAGTGCCCCATTGGCTGATGCCTGTGTCAAGGTATTTAAATGTATAGATACATATCCTTTCGTTTCTTTCGGGGTGAACAGTAATATAGTCGTATTAAGTCTTTTTAATTCGACGTAGCTAAGTCGTTCGAAATGATTTATTCTAATTTTCTATGTTTTTTTAAATAAAAAATAATTTGCGTGATGCACTGAATACTAAGATGCAGGAAAACATCATGAGTTGTTCTCCAAACTGTTAGTAGTCTGTATCTGTAAATGGCGACAAATCTTACCCACTTCCACATTTGTTACTGGTTAACACTACTTGAGTTCGTCATGACCATAAAACTACCTAAACTGTGTTCCCAAATACGGGCACACGACCCTATGACTACACACTACAAGTTATTGCTTGTGTTTTGTACCACCATTGTGTACATGTATTTCAGGCGTGTCAGCGTGCGGCCACCATGTGCGCGACCTCTGGTGCGGCGGCGGCGCGGCGGCTGAGCTCTGCGGCGCGCGCCCGCGTCTGCTTCTCTCCCGGCCGTTTCCACCGCTGGATGCTGGACGTCCGCATCGCACCATTCGTGCACGAGTGAGGATACGCTTCAGTTATTTATGTGTTATAGTTATATGTACCGGAGCTATTTAATGCCTGGCCCGATGAACTGAAGAAAGGTAGTAGCTCGATGAGGGTCACAAATTGTTATGTTCTGTGACTAATGTCCCCCCTGCTGGGCATAAGATGATACCTATAATATCATTAATTGTGTTTGCTTATGTTCATTTTGTTTATATTCGCTAACAAATTAATACATATATATATATATATATATATATATATACATATACATGTAATTCCTTCCCAAAGAAGATGTAGGTACCTATGTATTTATTAAAACATTCCAAACTATTATTTATCTAAAAAACACAATAAATGATTATGATTCCTTACTGTACAAAAAACACCTTTAAACCTAAGCATACGTTGTGGGCAGATACGCAGCCATCTACCTGTGCGCCGGCATGGAGGCTCTGCTTGAAGAGCTGGTGCTGGTGGGCGTGGCCTCCAGCCCCTCCCCCGCCGCCGGCAGCCTCACCCCCGCCGCCCTGGACGCCGCCATTGCTCACTGCGCCGACTTCTGGGGGCTGCTGCAGCCCTACAGTCACCTCAACGCTGGCAGGCTGGCCTCAGGTAGGCACTGAACGCGGTACTTCCTGCTAATTAGTAAGCTAGACTGCCAGATGTTAACTTGACTTCCCATTACATGGACAAGCTAGGCATGGAGCCGTAGAATAATTCTGCGTAAATACAGGTAGAAAAGCGTCATGAATCGCCCTAGTGAAATCATTATGGACAACCCTAAGTTTACAAAACACTAAAGTCATAAATAATGGGTTCATTGTCTAATAAACATATACACAAGAAAGTATCCAGTACACGTGCAATGTATAAGTCAAAATAACATATTTACATGTTCATTTGTGTTTTGCAGGCGCGCTGTCGCTGTCCCGGTGGGAGTCGCAGAGTTCGCTGGGCTCGGGGTCGTCGTGCGGGCGCCGCAGCGAGCACCGGCAGCTCGGCCTCAGCCACGACTCCGGCATCACCACCAACGGCTCTGGTGAGTACCTCCTTCTCTATTCAAGATTACTTAGATCTTTGAAAGAACATCACATTACTGTATATATTATGCGTGTGTTATATGTAATTATAAGTCATACAATTTCCTGTAGTGGATATATTTTTTTATACCTTGGTCTTTGCGTATAATTTTGCTGGTTAATTAATACAACTTTACATACTCGACTTTAGTTAATTTTTTGCTAAAGGCTTTTTATTATTGTATGAGAAACATGCAAGCTTTGTAACCGTCATTCATGCAGCTAATTTAAAATAGTAAGTTCAATAATCTAGTGTTTATGAAATCCGTTAATATCAATGAAGCAAAAGTGGTTTGACTTGATACGTCTATGTTCAAATCCATACCTGTTCTATATCCATACCTTGTCTCGTCCCTTGCAGCGTCCAGCACTGAGAACGGTACGGCGTCCAGCAGTGGCGGCGGCGCCTCCGTCCTGCTCAGCACGTGCTGCGGCTCCCCAGCTGAGCTGAGGGCGGTGCTGCGTCGCATCTGTCCGCTGTCGCCTGCCGCTGAAAGGGCTCTGTACTATTTTATGCGGTGTGATCAGGTATGCATTGTCGCGCTAAATCTTTGAATCATGACTGAACATTTTAAGAAGACTGAAGTTTTAATAGGCATGAGTTTAAGGCATGGAAATTGCAGTAGTATATTTGAAGTAAAAGTTAACAGACTTCCATAACACGTAGCTTTAAATACAGTTTCTAGGCCGACTGCATGATGTAACAAATTTCTAGTTTCTATGATTTATCATACTTCCAGTTGGAGCATGGAACGAGTACGACAACAACTTCGAGTAGCGGAGGGGCGTTGTGGGCGGGGCGAGGTGCAGGCGCCTTGGCCCCCCTGGGCGAGTGGGTGCGAGTGGCGAAGGCGCACGCGGCGCAAAGAGGGTGCACGCCTCCCGACCGAGACGATGTGCTGCAGGCTGCCAGGCTGTTACTACCGCATGTCGACTGCCCACCCAGACCGCTCACGTGAGTACATCTATCTCAGCGTAAGAAGTAATTTTAAAGTTATTACAATTTCAGAGAGAAAAATTAGTACCTGTATGTGCGAACTGTATTGAGTCAAATTCTGGTTTGCTACCAAAAACGTTCGCCTTGAACATGTCTTTACGTTAAATAACTGTCAGTCGGAGCTGACTAAAATTGTATAAGTTATAATGGTTCACCTCATTAAAGAAATAAAAAAGACATTAATACTAAAGTAATAAACTGAAATCTATGCGACAGAGTGGAAGAAGCCATAGAGCCGGCGTGGTCCCGCAACAGCAAGTCGGGGGAGGAGCTGAGCCTGGGCGCGCTGGCGCTGGCGCAAAGGGCGCTGCTGAGTGGGCGGGGGGACCTTCTGCCCTCGCTGCGCACTCTGCTGCCCGCCGCGGGGCTGGACGCAGCCGACGCCGCCGGCCTCACCGCGCTCATGAAGGCCGCGCTCGCCTCCGACGACAACGTGGTCGCGGTTAGTGCTCTAACTCAGTCACTAACTATAATAGAAATCAGTCTTATTAAAATTGTCAGTATAATGATGATAGATGATGTTCTACTTAATCAATCTCTGAAGGAGAAGACATAATATCATTACGACATAATAAAGTTATGTATCTTAAAAAAATCGTAAAAATTTTATCTTACGAAATTTGCTTTATTCCAGATGCTTCTAGAAGCAGGCGCTGACCCCAACGTAGAGACCCCCGGCGTGGCTGCCCAGCACACAGCGCTGCTGTCACCCTCCGGACAGGCTGCGCCGGCTGCAGCCAACTTCACGCCACCCACTGCAGGTATAACCTTGCTTTAGATTCTAAACAACGTAAACACATCGACTGTGACATTCGCTATAAAAAGCCTAATCTCAAATGTACTGTCAGTGATTAACAGTTTTTTGTACTTGTCAGGTTGGACTGCGCTGGTGTACGCGTGCGCCGGCGGGGCGGCTGGAGGTGAAAGCGGTGCCGTGCGGGTGGTGCGTCGGCTGCTGGCGGCGGGCGCCAAGGTGGACGGTGCAGCCACCGAGCGAGAGGACATCTGCACCATCACTCCGCTGCAGATGGCGTGCGGCGTAGGACACGTGGAACTGGCGCAACTGCTGATCGCGCACGGCGCAGACCCCTTCCTGAGCACGCAGCTGAACGACGCGCTCTGCTACTCGGCGGCCGCACAGTATGGCTGCTACAGCGCCGTGGCGGTGTGCTGCTCGCACGGGCGTCGCTCTTGCCTACGCGCCTGCCTGGCGGGAGGCGCCCCTGCCTCGGGTGGGGACGTGCTCTCGCTGGAGGAGGTGCTAGCCGAGGGATCCACGGCGCCCGCACCCGCCTTCACCAAGGCTCAGCAGAGAGCGCTCCAGGACGCCATGTACTGCGCCGCTGAGACTGATCATCTAGGTATGTTTCCATTTCCCGTTTAACGAACATCACCAATGGATTAAAATGGACAAGTGCTTTGTGTTAACATTTTTTGTGCTACTACACTCGTTCGAATATATAAAAATTATTATTTCAATCCCTTTTTTACTAAACATAGCAACTAAACGTAACGTGTGTTTGCAGACGTGACGCTGGAGCTGCGTGCGTTGGGCGTGCCGTGGTCGTTGCACGCGTGGACGCAGTCGCTGGCCGCTGCCGCCGCCGCCTCACTGGACCACGTGGTTGACCAGCTACTACAGGACTTCCTCCAGGTGGGTACATGGAACGCACGACGTAATATAAGTATAGCAACATGTGTTACGAACGCTCTCTAAAAAAAACAAAGAAACAAATAACCGTATACTTAAACAGGTATTACAAAAAGTATAATTTTTATTTCTTGTACCTCTAATTGAACCGTTAACTTATTTGTGATATTACTATACTCGTATGTAAATTAAGGCAAACAATCGACAGTCGTCGTTGTTACATTCTCATCCATTTTTATAGATTTTTGACGATATACATACTAATGTGATCTTATGCTGAATTGCAGGTGTGTCCATCGGACGACAGCCACTACAGCAAGCAGTTTATATACGAGTGCCTGCCGCTTCTCTTTAACATCTTAAGACACAGCAAGGTAAGGGATAAATTATAACATAGAAAGCAAGATTTAGTTTTGTTATATCTTTATGATATGCTTAAGATCTTATCGACTTTTTCAATTTCTGCTCTTCTCGAAATGGACTGAATAACATGCATTTAAGTAAACCTTCAACATAATATTTGTAATACCATTTCAGTTTTACCGTGTATGATTTAACTTACTTTTTTCTGTATTCCAGAAGGAAGGCACGGTGCTTCTTCTAGCGGACATCGTGTGCGCCGTGTACGGCAGGGAGCCCATTCCCAGCCCGCCCACGGCCACGGCGCCACCGCCCGCTCGCGTCGACCCTGCCTATGTCAACAACCCAGACCTTGCTGACGTCACGTTCAGGTAAATACAATTGACACAGTGTAGATTTGGCGTGGATCCCTCACTACGTGTAAATATTTGTAGTGTAGCTCAGTCGTTAGGAGCTTGACTCTGTATCAGTGAGCACTGGGTTCTAAACCTGGAGCAGGTACCGAAAAAATTAAGTTTTCTGTTTTTAATTTAATGAAGACATCGTGAGAAAACATCGTAAGGAATTAGCAATTGGATTGTGTACCTAATAGATAACTAAATCCTATGTTTATCACTGTTTGACGTAAACCTCATTTTAACTAAATGTATGCTTCAATGTGTTCCAGAGTGGAAGGCCGCTTGTTCTACGGGCATAAGATCGTGCTCGTGTCGGAATCGCCCCGGCTCCGTGCGATGCTGGCGCCCCCTCGCGAAGGTCCCACTGGGAGCGTGGGTTCGCCCCCCACAGCTACCACGCCGCCTTTGGTGCAAATCAATGACATCAGATACCATATATTTGAGGTAAGACCGCAGACATAAGCAAATTTCTCGCATTAATGTAGTAGATCAATGATCTTATGTTTGACTCCCTACCGGTTTAATGATATATCAAGTAACGAGTATTTAATACATCTTTGTGGTGTTTTGGATATCTGTAGCAGAATACTATATTTTATATACTATTAAATTGGAAATAAGTCTTTGAATGGCAGGCTATTGCAAACCTACCAACAACTGGTCAGTTTTTCATCTTTACTTTAAAACAGAACAATTTGGTTAAGGTTTACAGATATTATGCCATCTGTATAAGAATCAAACGTACAATAATAAAAATAACCTAAAATAATTTCTAAAAATATATAGGTCATAAGGGTGAGTGGCCATGAAAGTATTTTCTTTGTTGTTTTATACTTCCGTAAGAATCACGCAATATACCTTTTGTTTTTATAGCAAGTGATGAAGTACCTGTACTCGGGCGGGTGCTCGGGGCTGAGCATCCCTGAGGGCGACGTGTTAGAGGTGCTGGCGGCCGCCGCCTTCTTCCAGCTGCTGCCACTGCAGAGGCACTGCGAGGCCAGGGCCGCCACGGCTGTCACGCTGCACAACCTCGTTTCCGTCTACATACATGCTAAGGTGGGTGACTAAGACCAGGACTAGAGACAGGACGAAAACTTATTTATTTTTTATTGCACACACTATACATTTACACATGAACAGAGACAGACAAATTGCACAATAGGCCTACTTGTCCCGTTTAGGGATTAGCCCCAGCAGATCGTAGGCAGAGATAGGCGGGGTAAGGACTGGCGCATGTTTCACGTGTGCGAATAAAACTATTATATTATGGGTAGAGAGCCTTACAGACACGTTTCCTTGAATACAATTAAATTAACGGGGAAACACATTTATTGAGTCACTTTTAGAGTGACTATTACAGTGATGGTTGTGGTATGGAATATGTTAGTGACTACGTGCACAACTATATATATAGATGGACAGCTTTAAAGACATTTCTTGGGTCAGTACTTCGAGAATACTATTGCAGCGATGGTCAGCAAAATGGGTTCATAGGTGGCTAGTTTATCACGCAATAGAACTCTTTAATTGTAGGTTCTACAATCTTCTACAATAGCCGGTTATATAAGCAGCTCATTCGTTCACAAAATACACGTTTAAATTTATACCCTTATATAGAGTAATGACTCCGTTAAAATTATGGTTGTACACTCTCTAATAATTCTTGGTGTTGTTAACAGGTGTACGGCGCAGTACAGCTTCTGGAATATTGCCAAGGCTTCTTACTCCAGAACATGGTGGCTCTACTCACGTATGACGACTCCGTGAAGAGACTACTCTTTGGCAAACGGCTGCCCGGGCATAATGTGCTTGGTGCGTTGCTCCATACACTGCAGAAGAGGATTGAAAGCCGCAAGAGTAGTTCTAAGGGCAGGTAGCACTTGGTTATAATGCCTTATAGGACTAATGAGCTACTTATTGGATCGTTCTATTGAAATTCAAATCAGCCGATTGCTAGTTAGCAAGGTTTTATGTAAGTTCAGAAATAGTAAAAGCTCTCGTATATGACATGATCTGTACATTACTAATTACTAGGACACAGACAAATAAATCGGAAATTTAAAAGAATAATTACGAAACTTATTTCAATAGATTTACGTTTAGCCTTGCTATCTACGTTTAAATGATTTTAATAAAAGACTATAATATAGTATGGTTAGTCTCGCCAAAATAAATTGAATTAAGTACAATATATTCAACAGAATTGTTGTATTCTGTTGAAAGAAGGCTACAGGCCTAATCCTAAGAATCCGTAAAATTGGAGTGCTGGGTTCAATTCTCTATTCTGTACAGTTCTCACTTTCTCAGTTAAGTTGGCGAGGCTACAATTAAATCTTTATTTTGTTTGTAAACTACATTTAAGTCTATGTATATTTATATAGTCAATTAAGCTTTATCACGGATAATTTAATACTATGCCCCATCCCATGCCGGTCCTAAAGTAGGTAATTGTCTAAGCTCAGTTTTGAAATTTAGTTACTGTTAGTTATTTAATAAAGACAATGTCGATAAATTGATGGCGATACGAGCATATTACAGTGCAACCCGATGACTTTCTACAGGTAAATATAAACGGTATGGGTTGGGACACCACTGTTTTTAGCAAAAGCACAAATTATACATCTTACTCTTTATTTTTAGTTGTTTATTCAAGAAGGCTATGTATAGAATGCTATTTAGATTTAGTAAATTAATCTTGTATTGAGATAATTACAGTGCATAATATGATAAGGAACAAAAATTTTCCGTGACATTATCATATTAATTTTTTTATGTACGACCCAAAATTCGCAAAATCTACCCTTTATATAGTAAACATAGTATCCCACTGACAATCTATGACCACCCATAACTCCGCAACACGTTGACAGCATCATTATAACAATACTCTTAGAATAATGTAAACCGAACTCTCTTTATGTTTAATGGTATATTCATAGATCTTACCACAATTCCTGATCCCAAGAATTTAACAACCACACTGGAACAGATTGAAAATATTTAAGCAACACCAAAAATACTGAAACGTTGAACGAAAATATAGCTAAAGTATGGCAAAGGTTGTAAGGTTTAAGACTGTATTATTTTGGTGTCTATTCAGTGTTTTTGATGAGCGATTCCGTATTTTTTATGTTCGTTCAAATAGTAGCAAATATTTTCATAGTGAATTCTGATTTTCATATTATGTCACTCAGATTGCAACATGGTGCTTTATAAATGTATGTATACTTTAATATGTAATAGGTATAAAAGGCTTCCACTATGAGACAATGGCGTACGCGATATGCTTCTATTCTTGTTAGACATAAGTTTCCAAATGTAATTATCTATTACCGGCGATTGTATTCTAAGTTGTATTATTGTTGAAATAAAGATTTATGTTGATTATGAAACTGATTGTTTAATTCGATAAAATTCAAGAACGCTGCTTATCCATACGCATGAATCAACAGCTAATATGAGTTACTCTAATATAGAGTAGAAAATACATACATATACATACATTAACGTGCTTTCATCCCTTGGGAGTTGTCAGATCATTGGCGACATATCTCTTACGTCACGTGTAGCATTAATAATATAGGTGTTGTGACGGCATATGGAACATTGGTTGCTAGCCTACCGTCAAATAAACTCCATTTGGCTGTAGACCCTAAGTAGTCTCTATAACATGCCAAGATTAACGGCAGCTACTCAGCATTCTTTTTACGTCCAGGATTAGCGCGGAACATTATGCCTGAAGAGGGGCATACTTTATCAACTTCGGTAGTTATAATATTATTTAATATAAGGTTATAATATAATAATACAAAAAACTTAATTATAAAATAAAAAGTTAGGCTATACTTCATAATAAGAAATGAAACAAAAACTTCAGAGGAAATAATTTATAATAGCATTGGGTTTACAAACCAGCACCACAGAAACACACTTAACAGCCACAGATAAAGAAGTTAGAAGAAAAATACGTCACAGAAAAACGAAGACGCGCTTTACACAACACTGGAAATGTTTATAGATAAATAGTTAGCTCCTGTTCATAAAACTCAAGCATTTCTCCAGTTATACACTTGGAATACATAGGTAGAATATTTTGTATCAATTCTGTATAATACTTGAAAACACTTATAAATACTCGTAGGAATCGAAACTAGCTTTTCTATCAAGGCACTTAAGGTTAAAACTCTTAAACACAGCAACACAACTATTAATGTCTTGCATATATTTCATTTATGCCTATGAAAATTTTATTGTATAAAGTAAAAGAAAAAAGCTCTAAGTAAGATTTAGAAAGTTTTCATTGTTTATGGAAATGGACTCTCAACTCTACTAGTACATATTTCCTTAATGCATTTGAAATACACTATGTATAAATAATACAACAACCACATTAAACATTATATTATTTGAAAAGGCAAGAGTAAACTAAATGATTAACAACTACCACAAACACAACTTTGATACTAAAGCTCTAAAGGTCGTTAATGTTAGCAAATCTTAAGAGAATATTTGAACATTCAATCATAATCTCATATAAGCTTCAAACATTTCACGGCGCAACTTCTTACGCTCGATATTTCTCTTTACGTAGTATTATATTACTAAAACACATTCCGTATGTTAAAAACCTCGCCCCCTTAATAATTTACCATAACAGTGTCAACAATTACAACCCTAGAGGGCATAACAATCACATTTGTACGGTAACTGTACGCTACTTACTAGAAGTTATAGTACACTACATTCCTTACTAAAAACAACGAGGGTGATGTCGAAATTATGAGTAAATCTGACAGTATAACTTCAAATTAAGTATGAACTTAATATTGGATTACGTAAGCTAGCTTTTACGACAAACTATGATAAATATCATCAGAGTAATGCATATTTATTATTGTGAAATTAGAATTTCATTGTTTTGCATAAATATCATAATTTTAATATATTGTCTGGGTCTTATTTGTATATAAGGCAGCGAAATTTTTGTATTCCTCTCTGTCAGTTATTATACGTCTTAGTACCAACTTAATATAATTAGTCTAATTAGTAAATACATATTTCTAATTGTCCTAAGAGACTATCTATCACTGTCGTTGACTATCAAGGGAACTAAATCTTCGTCACTGCTCCGATCACTCTCCTGACCTGAAATAATAATGAAAAAGATGCATTCTCCATATAATATTCAAGGATAGAAAACACCAATATCTAATTTTAAAACCATGTCAACATTTTAACTAATAGAAGTTTATAGTATATCGTTACTTATAAGAAAACTGAGTTATTTAATAACCTATATTCAGTGTTAAAATGTTACATGGTAACAATATAAAGCGTCACAAAGCTTAACAAAAGCAAGCATAGTATCTACTTAAATAGAAATAATGGTGGCAAAAAGATAACATGCATTACAGGTAGGAAAGGAAACAAAATACATACAGTATATCTCTTGGAAAAATGAATAACTACATTGACATATAGCGACATCTATCAAGCACAACGGCCAACAGATAGCAGACAAGCAAGCGATGTACACAAACTACTTGAACGACACAAAACACACAAGAGACTAACCTCGGAATCCCAAGCGCGTGAAAAACTGCAGCCTCCCGAAATGGGAATAAAACAATACTAGTCAAATGTACATCGCTTATATTTCACATCGAAATAAATGACACTTACAGCCAATAAACATTCTACAACATGAAGTGCCTACATTATTTACAATGGCAACCCCATACGAAAACATCAACAATGTTGCCGCGCTAAAGTACAAAAATCCCGTATTATATGCTCACAATAGCTGTTTCAACTAGCAGATTCACAATAAAAATTTATAATTATTTAACATTTTCCAAGAGTTTCAAAAGCGATGGAAATATACAGGATAGAACAGCCGACACCGAAGTAGGATTAGTATTATGTACACGCTCCAATACACATCACTTGAGTTAGTGTAAAATGAGACAAGTTTGAAGCGAAACCATGCGCTTTGATATCCATAAGCATTTCTAGATGGCGCACTTGCAATGTTCAGTAGGATCTATTTCGTTTGTTGATTATGACTTAATATCATTTTAAATTATATAGACTTAATATGATATTCATTTCATTAGCATCTTAGGTGGTCAATTTTTTGGCTAACTATTGTATTTGAAACCAAATAGATCTACCGAACACCGCATGACGCCATCTCGTGTCTCATACTAGAATCTAACAAATTAATAAAGAATAACATTCTAAACGCTGTCTTTGACATATTTACTAACTTGGGTCTGAAAGTATTAACAATTATGATTATCTAGAAGTCATTATAACTCACGATTCCCGTTTACAAATTCAAATGAGAAAATATAGATTTTCAACCTAATTAAAATTGAAACAGTATCAATATTTGAAAAATACTTAATAAACTTACGAACTGCCTTAGTCTATTGTTTTTACAAAAATATGTTGAATTATACACTGTACTTTAATTTTTGGTTGTAATATTGAGTATTTTCTTACACTACCACTAACTTCGAACTCAAATTACTGCCGCAACTGAAGACTTTATTCTTCAGATATTAAAATTATACATAAGGTGAATTTACCTATCCTTAAAACTGTCAACATTTCACTACGGTTTAGAAAAATAAGAAAAGTCATTCAAGAGTTAAAAAATACATAAATTTCCCTAGCAATATTCCTGCATTTTGGCAACAACTATCTAGTTTCCGTAAAAAGAAACACGATTTAACAATCCGTTCGCTTAACATAGATCACTGAATGCAGAATAAAAGAATATATAAGTGAGTGTAATTATTTATGACGAAAAGAAAGCGTATGTGCGTGTTAACACGAGTCGCAGCTACTGCCCAAACCACATAGAAAACAACTTTGAATCAGGCTTCAGTAATTGCTTTAATTCATATTTATTAGTATCCCAATAGCAAGGCTTCACAAGACTGGTTAATATAATAATTGAAAATAGGCCTTTCGTATTATAGCAATTATGCAACGACATCTGTTACTAAAAAGCCTGAACTCAATTTTGTTTCCTAAGTGGTGAGAACACGTTTATCTGAAGAGAAGAGCTTACATAACATTGTGATATTCACTAACAAATATATTATTTTCTCTAGCAACGCAACAGACTAAGGTCGCGTTCACCCGTATCGATTCACGTTGTATGTACATGTATTTCATAAGACGTAAAAAACTATTAACACCATCCACTACGAAACTGCTTCGTTTGACGCTTACTTTATTACATTAAGTCAACGATCCTAAACATATACGACGGAACACGTCAATAAATACGACTACTGGGACTCGATCGTACACAATCTAATAGCTAGTGCTGTTCTTTGTTGCTTACTGACTTAGCGTGTTAAGTACCTACACAAGCAACGGACCCACGGCCACAATTCATGAAGCTACTTCATTAATAGAATATACAATACACTTATTTCATGTGTTCAAAAATTGTGGCCCTGGTGCGAGCGGAGTGTACACGGTATAGCGCTCATGAAACATCAATAAACAAGGGGAGGCTAACGTCCCGCTGCGAACCACGCCGCAACGACACGTCTACAAGACGCCCACTGTAAGCCGACATTTTGAATCCCACATTATAATTTGTAAAGACAATTAAATTTCATTAAAATTTGCTAACGAGCAGTATTTTATACAACACACGTTTAAATATGACGCAACTGTTTTCCCGTTGAATTCAACCTTTCATCGATAAAGCTACTCAATTTAATAAGTTTTTATATGATGTACTCTTAATTATGTGACCGAATAAGGTTCGCGTGTCGTGTTACAGTGAGCCGCGTCTCGGGGCTTAGTGCGCGCCCCGCTTGGCCTGCCGCGGCGGCAACCGGCGGGTGCTCGTACCGTTTCTGTTGTCGGCAGAGGGCGCGGTGGGCGGCGCGGCGGGCGGCGGGTACGGGATGCGGAACAGCTGGATCTTCAGGTGCTCGCAGATCTCGAAGCAGATCTGCCCACAGTAGCGGAACAGGTCTACGCAACTCCAGATCTGGAATAGAAGAACTCTCGGGTTTATACAGGCTTACTTCGAATTATAATTTTTTGTGTTGTTCAGAATAGCGATATAAATTATAATAGGCAACATGCTTTTCCCTGAGATTTAAGACGTGATACATAACAAAGTGACAGTTTTCTGTCCTGTGTATTCAAATTAAGTTGAATATTAACACACTCAATATACGGTTGTCCGTGAATGAAATATAGAATAAAACTGGTCATAAAAGTTCATACCGTGGCTAGCCAGAGCACGTAGTACTCGGGCAGGGCGTTGTTGAAGTACTGGTTGAGGAAGAGCATGGCGGGGCCCAGCAGCGACCACTCGTAGTACTCCATCTCGCTCTTCGTCATGTGCGCCACCTAGCGGACACCGAGGGAAAAAGCTCGTTACAACACGATTCGTACGGAACTTAAAATATTATATTGTTACACACCAATTAATGCAAATCTAGTACTACTACATAGTACATTACCACTTAAGTGTCAAATAAAAGAAGCAATGGGCATTCGATATTCATACTAATGCTTGATTCTTGTGAACAATAAAAAACTGGTCTATCGTATTTGCAATAATTATTAATGTTAAAAAGTAACCAAGCAGATATCATAATGTATACAAGGTTCTGTCCACCCCAAATGGATTAAAGGATGTAAATATTAAATTGAAATTTAAGAAAAAAATTAAAATACCAATTTAATAACACTACTTACAATCTCTAAGACCATCAATTTCAGAAACCCTTGAATTATTCATTGACATAAGCCACACCCTAACCCCTGCAACTTACCACAAGTCTGTTGGTGACTTTAGCGGCCACCATCCCGAAGGCGATGATGTAGAGCACCGGATGGTTCTCGTACACCTGGGACTCGCTCTTCTGGAAGATGATGAACGCCGGCACCACAACCAGCGAGAACGGAATCACCGGTGACAAGATGCTCGTACCCTGCGACAAAGCCAAGATGTACCACACGCCACAACGGAGATATTCCGACTGGTATAAAGAACCGGCTAAATACTAGCACATGACTTGCTTTAGAATCTTATATTTTGTAGCGAGATAATAGGAAAACAACATTGCTATAAATATTCTGTGAAATTTTGTAAATGGTCCTTCGAACAATAAAATTATATTAACCGTAATATGCTCATAGAAGATAACGTTGGCGTAAAAGACACAGAGATTTGAGATTGTCTTGATAAAAATCTGGTGTTCTAAAATATATGTTACTTAAAGATCTTATGCATGACCTACTGGCGAATCCAAGATATTTAGCCGATTCTTATTTTTGCTACAAAAATGACGGAATATCTCAAAGAGTTCAACAGGCATAACAAAAATATTTCGGCTAGCTGGAACAGAAAACTAATTTCTGAAGTAAACTTACAAAATATTTAAAAGCCTTACACAAACCATAAACTTGACTGACTTGTGTTTATGGCTATATCTTGAAGAGGTGTCCTGTTTTGGGTCCATCAAAGTTTTTTTAATTTTAGTTATGTCTAAGCATTATCGGCAATCTTTTAATAAATACCCACGAGGCGTAATTTAGTAATGCAATAATAGCTTTAGTTTTTTGTTCCTCCAGTGTTGTAATATCAGCTACTGATTAGACACTTAGATCTAACATGCACTTAACTAGTATATCAAGCGAAAAGCGACATGCACAAACTACATAATAAGAGACCAGCCACAGAAGATGATGATGATGATGGGATGATAAACATACACGCTAGTACGGATAAAGGCGCAGACAAACGAACAACACTAATACATACCATTACACATATATAGACAGTCAGAGTAGCGACACGTCTCGCAGACGATACTGGCGGCGGCTTTCACCAAAGTTTATTTTATCAAGACTTTTTTCATCTCAACAAATTTAGCAAAACCCCAAAAATACCGGAAATATTATTGATCAAATTTTAAAAGGTTCTTAATAAATTTTCATCTGTTAAGTGTTTCATAGAGATTAGACTGTATTGGCATGAGCAGTTAAAGGTTTTTCGTGAGAACAGCGAGGCCAGGCGTCTGCGAGCGCGGGTGGAGGTTGGCGCAACGGTAGGCGCCTGAGACGCCGTGTTAGGCTGAGCGTGCTGAAAGGGACAACGCTTACTGCGACCGTGGAGCCGTTCTTGCCGACGCCGCCGCGCACTATCACGCGCCCGTAGCCCACGAAGAGGTACAGGGCGATCAACGCCACACCGATATTAGACACGAGGTTCACCGGCGCGCCCACTTTGGGCAACTAGTGGACATCCAATCGTTAGTCCCGTCGCACCACCGCACGACTTGAGCGAGAACGCCTCGTCCGAGAAATATGCACTGCGCTGCGGCCCCAGAAATGCAAGGGCAGGAGCCGATAACGTTTGAATGAGCGCGAGAATAATACTAACATTGCGGCATATCATATTTCTCAGACGAGAGTAAATGAAAAAATATGTCTCCCACACATGGATAATGGCGGAACTGGTACTAATTGTCTGCTGCTTTAACCCAAACTAACAGAGGCAAACAACTGCCATTTGACTGTGAGTTATAACATATCTTATTTCGTGACATATCTAGCTATACCTACCATATTTAAAGAACCTTTTCACACATCAGTTTTGACTAATTTACCTTAAATGTATGTTCTAAGAAAATTAGTAAACTTTATGTATCACTTAATTAGATAATTCATCTCATTTAAGAGAAGATGACATCAAACCTTCAGGATAAGTTCTCTGACGGATGTGACAAGATATGCCTCAGAACAAGATATGCTATCCGACAGTCAGATGAGAGTGGCAGTGGCAGCAGCCGTGTGGTCTTCACTCATCAGCACCACCTTAGGAGATCGTGGTCAGGGATAGCGAAGGTAAGCGAGGAGGTTAGGTCTCACCAATGGGTCTCACTAATAACTAGTATTATGAATGAAATTGGTATCACATTTTAGTTTACACTTCATTCTTTCTCTCTCATTTATACATTCTCAACTGCCCATTCAAAGATTAAACTCATTCAATTCCAACGTCATGCAAAGATCATTAGTGATGCTTCCACAAGACATGGATTCACAATTTAGTGCTGACATCTGCTGCACTTCTTTCACCAGCAAGCTCAGTTGAATAAATACACCGTAAAGCATTCTTATTTACAAATATATACAATGGAAAATGATCTGTTAAGTCCTCAAAAAATTGTGTACACGTGTAAAAATAAAAACAAATGGAGGCGTTTATTTCTAAAACCAAAACCGAGACAGGAAAACGTGTATCTTATGAACACTCGACATCTAGTGTTTCCCAAACAACAAAGAATAAGTCAGAAACAGCGATAGATCAGGGGCCACAGTCCACTAATGCTTTTCGCAAAATAGTTTTTTAATATCACTTTAGTAATGGTGTGAAGTTGTTTGTGGAATAGAAATAATGACAAATTTCACCATTATAAGGCGAAATTTGACACTAGCTGCCATAATTGGTGAATTTTGACACTTGCTTTTCCACTAACAACTTCACACCATAACTAAAGTACTATTGGACTAAGATTTTGCATAAACGCCTTTGTAGACTTGGTCCTCAGCACACTTTACAGAAGTATTAGTCCCCCAACCACTTACGGTCCTACCATGCTATGGGTATTGCTATATACAGTTTGACACTATTTACAATTAATGTTATGCCATGGGTTATATTCGACCAGCTAGTACGTTTTAGATGAAATGAACCAACTCTCATAATTAGTAATGCTAAATAAAACTGAAAAGGGTACCAAAATAGAGGAGAAAAATGAACGTGAAGATTATTAATATGATAATATAAGGTATATAAAAACGAGTATTTATTTAAGAGGGAACATTGACAGTAATTTATTGTGAACTCTACAAAAGTAGTACAGTATTAGGTAAAATCATCACTAGTCGGGTTCAGCTGGCATTGAACCAAATACGTTTCGGAGTCACCTTGGCATCTAAAATATGAGAGTCGTGTCACGGAGGCTGTCCATCACTTAATACGGATACAATGATATATGTTAACGCCATGAAAATACGACCCTACGCTTGTTAGTAACTGTTACAGATACTTCTATTTACAACTTTAGTGATACTATTACGAAAACTCCTTAATAATAGGGATACTGTCAAAATGATATTTCTTTTCAAGCTATTGAACATTTGAGCACCAACCTTTCCTAGTTTTATGGATAGTTCTACATTCAATGGACTACGCCATAAGAAAGTCAGATCAACTGATGCTTGTTGGTGACGAAAATTGTATATTGACTTTCTGTCCTACAAAATTTGTAAGATAGGAAGACCTATGGTATACAAACGGAGAGAAGTTTGTCTGACTGATATATATCAACACTTGTCACTGTGACAGTTCCACACATATTTAGAGCCACCGAACACTATGTCCAAAATGAGGTGAGATGAAGGCGAAAGCGCAGAGACCCGATTCACGAAGCATTGAGATGGATGATAAGAGAAGATGGCGATGAGGGCACTCTTCCTCATCAGAACTCGAATGGTTCAGTTTTGCATATAAACCGTCCTAGTAATTAGTGATTTCAAAAAGATAATGATATTAGACGATCTTTAAATTAGTGCAAACAATAGTTGGTATAAATTTAAAATATAAATGATTTCAATAATTTCATTAAATTAAAAAACCTCTCTGGGTAGGTACCAACAGTACCTTATATTTTGAATATTCTGTACCATATGAACAGAAATAATCATATCGCGCCCGCATCAAGAGAAATGAACCCAGGTTTTGCAGCAACCATTAGTCAGTATGATCGGATGAGGAAGAGTGCGTGCAGATGTTTGGCGGGGGGAGGGCATGCGGCGGCGGTGCCTTTGCCAGTGAATGGAGTCCCGCATCCGTGGCTCTTACGGCGACTGTGGATCCGTTCTTGCCGCAGCCCCTCGAGCGGAACGTGCCCGCGAACCGCACCACGGACTGCGACTGGGCGGCGAAACAGCCCGTCGCCACCGCCAGCGTCCAGGGCGCGCCCAACGCCGGCATCTGTCGCCACCAACACTCGGTCAGCGAGCTCCGTGCTCGCCCCATAACTGGACGAGGCCACCAGACGCGCGACCCTCAAGCGTACACTAGACTAATGGCGAATGACGTGACAGGACGCAAGTTACACTATGATTTCGTTAGCTTATTACTTGTTACTGAGCGTCGAACTGAGGAACTAAGTCTGTTTGATAGTAGATTTATATTTAAGCTGTAAATGTTAATTTATGAATCGGTTAAGCGGACGCATCTGGTGGCTTCTTCCTTGGCTATGGTCTGATCGATGACAACCGCTGACAGTGAGGCCGCTCCCATTGCGAGGGAAAGCGGCCTCCTGCCAACTTGAGCGAACAAAAGCTGCCGGGATGTATGATTATGCAGATTACGCTACTGTAGACATTTATCACAAACAAATAACTACAATTAGTGTGAAATTTAGTTAATAGTAATTATTTTTAACATAAGCTTAAACTGAGAACACGCGCAACACCCATCGTCTTTCTTACTTCTATGTTTTGAATTCATACGCGTACAATATTATACCTATTTTCCCTAATTCAAGTGAAAATCCTTTTAATAACTTTGTTTTGGTCTTGTCCGCAAAATTGTAAAATCCTCTTGGATGATGCTACTAAAAATAAATGAAGCTGAAAAAAAAACTAAAGATGGAAACTCATAACGTAACATCCCTGAGAGTTCAGTATTACATTAAACAATATACATGTGGCAACGACCGCTGACTCTGTGGTGTTTCAAAAACCGCTTTTCCTCTGGCCCACCGAATGAGTGAAGACACGCACTTGAAGTAAACAGTTACAACTTAAAAGTAACAGTTGCTAGGGATATCAACATTCTCTTAAAGTAAACTACAATTTCTGAACCAAGTGTTCACATACCATGACATGGAAGAATGGTTTCGATGGTAACATGAACACCCCGCTACAAGTTGTTTCCTGGTGCAAAATGACGGACACACTATACTGTCCCCTTATGACAACTACAAAGGAGTATAATCTTTCCTTTGAATAAGAATTATTTGTTAAATTAAAAGGGTTTTGTGATACGTCAAGTGTGTCCGTCAATTTGGACCTGAACCAAGATTTTACATGTTTTCTATAAATTAACTAATGTATCCAAAAAGAATTTCCATGCTATTAAGGAAATAAACTCGAAGGCTGAAGCTCCCACGGTCAACAAAAATTTAATACTGACTATTTAATATTAGCTTTAAAAGTTATTTAAAAATAAGTGAAAAACAAATCTTTTTACATTACTTTACAAGTGCTTGTTCCATAAATGAATTCAATATCAAATTTAACAACAAACATGTCACATTTCATTAATCAAGAAACATAGTAAGCATATTTTGCTGTATTCATTCTACATTTAGGTAGAACACCACAAAAACATAAAAACTCATCACTTCCTTTAATGTTGACCCAAAATGGATCATATTACATATACCAAAGACTACTTTTAACAATGTATCCAATAGATAGTAAGTTTCCCGTGAGAGCCAACAGCCTCCGTAGACGACCACGAGAGATGAGAAGCGCTCAACCAACATTAATCAAATCATGAGCCGATGGTATCCACAAACATTCGAAGCTAGGCCAACAGCCGCTCGAGCCGCGTCGCCGTCACGCCGACAACAATGTACATCCAACCCACCTATTATACTACTATGGGCTCTATGTAGAGGGATTTAAGTAATATATTGTATTAAAAATGTGGAAAGAGAGAGAGAGAGGGTACAAGAAATTGTATGTTAATGAGATTGAAGAACAAAATAGAACTAGTTAAGATGGGGATAAATGGTATTTATCTCGTTATTGGTCCTACTTTACTTTAGGTACCTTAATGTAAAATCTTCAAAGAACTGTGATATAGGATTAAATTAACTTTCAAAAAAACATAAGACGTGTATGTTCAGAAAACAGTACTTAAATATTGTACGGTAAGAGTATTATTATCCTTAAATACATTAACTATATAAAAGAAAAGCAGTTTTCATACATACTTTCTTTAATCATCTTTTGTTGTTAATTTATTCACTTATTTGAAATCAGTTCCTAATGCTTCCTATGGTTGGATGTTTATTTGTTATTCCCGTTAGTTCCAGTTGTCGGCGTGTGGCGTCGCTTCAGTCGGATAAGAGGGGAGGGGTCTCACAGCGACAGTGGAGCCGTTCTTGCCGACGCCGCCGGCCAAGATGGCGGTCGCCAGGCTGCCCAGGGTCAAGACTGCCCCCAGCACCGCCGCCGCCCCAACCGAGAACCGGAGCTCCACGCCGGCGCCCAACTAGCACCCACAACACACTTTCATTGTAGCAAATACTCGCAGCTACTCAACTACGTCTAGCGACATCTACTGCGATGCGCGACAAACATTGGCGAGATACATAACAAAACCTCATGGTCGTTGCTATCGGTCTGAGCACAACTCTCTGCTTAACATTTAGTAAAACATTTCAGAACTTAGGCTATAAATGATTTACAACATTATTGACAGGTCTACATCTACTGTTACTTAGGTAGATTACATTACCTGAGTGGACCATATGGAGGATCCGAATATTGCGGACAGCAGGTGGATGCCAATGATGGTGTACTGGGCCTCGGTGACGTCGATCTTGCCCAGCTTCAGGGTGCCCGTCACGTACGCCTGCCAGTGCGCGCAGTAGAACAGCGTCATCGCGCAGAAACACTGCAAAGGAAACGCAACGGAATGCTCACTCACTTAGAAAATTGAATAATTATTATCATCACTTGTTGATGCTTGTGTTGAGGAAAAGGAAATTCATTTCATTTCACTTGTGGCTTTAAAATGCAGGCTAAAGAAGCTTAAGAATCATCCAGAGCATTCACAGTAGTCACATACCTCTCTCTTGAGATAGGTGTAGGTATAATAATTTACATATTCATCAATTCTTTGAAAATGGAACAGACTCTGGTAGACATATTATCTCTATAGTTTTAACAATATGATTATAATGGAATTAATAAGAACAAAAATAATAACTTCTTGGATTCATAATATTATTTTTAAACCTTTAAAAATAATATTTTCTTTCATCTTTATGTAATAATAACTACAATCAATATCTAAGTGATGCCACAATGCTTGTAACAGGTGTTTTATGACAATGATCAATTGAAAGAGTATTCGGCACATCTATTCAGACCAAACAACTAAGTTCAAGAGCAGAGAGTGAACTTTGGCAGCGTGCCATCCGTCTAAAGGCGGGTGAGACAGATTGGCAACACCTCCTCCACATTTCCATTACGTGTTATATGCACGTCTATGATCTCCAAAGGGGTAAATAGAATCAAAATTCTAACTCACTTTTGAAATATTATTTTTAAGATCTTCATTAAAAGTATAAGTTAAATCTTCATTAAAAGTATAAGTTAAGCAAACAATTGTTTTTCCAATATTAATGAAAACTATAGCCTTTAGATAAAGGCAGAAATCCACCTAGTTGCATAGCCTTTATGTTATATACAAAATTACTAAATTATTTTAGACAAATATTTTTTGTTTCATTTGCAATTCATATACTGAACATAAAGAATTTCATTACATATTGTAGGCATATATGATTTATAAAAATGTGTGTTGTTATTTAAAAAGACAACATTCTTAACTATAATAATAATTATATTGTTTACAATTCTAGTTAATTAAACACACATTTTTAAAACACGCATCTGCTTTATCAATAAAGATATATTAAATAATGTATTCAAGAATATACTATAAAATATCAGATAATTGCCTGATACCACATTCAAAAGGTCAGGAATTAAATAATTATGCAAAAAAGGTCACTAAGACTACAATTATACAACTGATTGACATGAAAAGGAATATATTTGTTTACTTATTATTGTCTTATTTTTATGGTAATTAAAGACCTAAATAGTTACTTAAGTATTGGAACAATTAACAGTCATGAAACATTGGTGGTTTTGACAACCATTTGACTAATCACTAATCATGAGGTCCCAGGTTAGATTTCCGGTGGTGGTGTTCAATGTCCTTCAATTGGTGTAATAGTGTCCCCTAATATTAAATTATATATTAGTGAAATTATATCCTATTTGTAAAGTAATGTTCAATCACTGCTTTAATTTCAAAACACTGATGTATGCATTTGAATTTATATCCCATTGCCAGTACAACTATGTAGATATGTATATTATACTGACATATGAATAGGAAAATTCCAATGGAACAACTTTTTGGTATTAAAAATAGTTTATTATTATGTCTTATCACTCACACAATCAGTGTAAATTCTTCGCTAGTATTAATATGATAACATAAAATGATGAGTCACTATCAATTTGATTCTTGTCCTAAGACTGTAAATGAGTCATCATAGATGATTTATGCTATGTCACTAAGCCATCAAATCACAATGTGAATTGAGGGTTAAAATAGAATTGACCTATGGTACTTGCAAACAAGTAATAGTAAACAAAATACTAAAATAAATGACATAAACAACAGTAAGCAAGCCTATAAAAACTATGCATTGTTAAATGGCTTGACAAAGATAAAATGTCTGCTAGTATTTTTGCTCATCATTCCAAAAGGTGATTTAGGAGAGAAGGGTTGGATAATTCCTGTTTACGGAAACATAACAAATAAATATGCATAAAGAGAATTAACTAACCAAATCAATGATAAGGGGTTAGGTATAGGCTAAAAATATATTTTTACTCTTAAATTTCATTTATTTATTCATAAATTAATTATGCATATCTTAATTTAAAATTCTTTCTTATAAAATTGAAAATTAACTACACATGAAAGTAACACGCTAATAATAATCAGGTTTTTCTTGATTTCATAATTAATTTCAATAGCCAATTTAGAAAGTTCAGTTATTTTTTATTATGTAGTAAATCAATTATAGATGTACTAGCGTCATAAAATTACAATAAATCGATCTACCATCTTGTAGATTTATAAGTACTTCACATTTAATTATTAAAGTAAATTATATGGCGAGGGAAAACATCGTGAGGAAACATACCTGTTCCCAAACAGGTAATAGTTAGTGCTTGTAAATGGCGACATGGCTTACCACCTGTCACATTGAGTACTAACTATCTGGTCAACACGTGGGTTAGAGATGTCCAACGAAATACTACCTTCACAATTGTGGAGATAGAAACCTGAACATCTGACTACCCTGCAAGGTTTAATGGTTGTGAATGCATTTGTTTGTTTTTTATTAAATGTTACTCACACCTATCAAATGCTTCTTACCTGGAAAAACATCCATGTAGGATATTCGCCTAGCTTCACAGCTATACATGCGCCAATAGCTATGAACACTGTTGATATGGAATCGCAGCCATGGTCAAATAGCTCGCCTAGAGGACTCTGGCTGTTAGTCCTGCGCGCCTGCTTGCCGTCTAACGCGTCCAGGCTCTGGTATACAAACACCCCTAGGGCGCAGAGAGCACACGCCCACTGCGGTGGATCTGTTCTGGCATCTGGACTGTACCTGTAATTATTAGGATTTCAAATCAGGTTCCATGCTAGGGATTTAAATAGAAAACTCTACTTCTAATTTATTGGGTGTTGGGCTAGCAACCTGTCATCATAATACTATATTAATGCTGTTACTAAACTTGCAATTTTCTAAGTCTTGTTAAAGATATTATGTCACCAAGGTTCTTTCCAATTAGAATGGGTTTTAGGTATGTAAATATATGTAATTTCAAATAAGGCACATATGTATCTTAAATATGCCATGATGTTAAGTAGTGGAATGAGCGGTTACTGCCTGCTGCTAAGAAATACTGTTAAAAGAGGATTCCTTAATGAATCATTAACCTATAAAGAAATGACCTTATGGTTGTTAGTCATTGTAAGCTACTCAAGTTTAACTCAGAATGGTTACCTGAGTTTTTTTTAAACTATTAGATATTATGAACTTTCTTGTGCCTATACTAATATTTTCATGTAGTAGTTACTAAGTTTAGTACTATTCATTAAGTATTAGGAAGGCAATACAAAAGACAAGACATCTGAGCAGCAGTAATGAATTTCACACACCATTAGAAACCAATTAGCACAATTGATGTCATGTTGAGCATTATTGAAGGAGGATACATTCTAAGGTAAATCACCTTTATAATGAAGTTTTTCAAAAAGGGTTATATTCAATGTCATGAAAATAATTTACTTTTGGGGCACAATACATACAATAACTTCCTGCAAAAGTATGCAATAAAACATTGTCATACATTTTTATGTACATTAGTAATTAGAGTAAAACATACAATAGAAAAGCATTGAATAAATGCACCTGTATTTACAACATTATTTTCAATTATTTCATAACAGGAAGTTATGTTCTTTGTCTGTAATTACTTAGGTATTATTAATATAATATGTATGTAATCAAAAAATAAGATACTACTAAGATAAAGAAAAGAGATATCTTCATTTTTATCATGCAGAATCAAGTTCCAACAATTCAAGAATTTCAATATGATTTTTGTGGTAAATTGTGAAATTGTATTTGTCTGTTACAGCCAGTGTCCCCTATACACGTTAAACAATAGCCTACCACAATATAGGGACTACATTAAGCGGAATTGATAAGAACAAGAGGTCCTTCACTGGATTGCGCTATCTAATCACGGTGGGGAGGTGGCGTGAACGACGAGCGCCAATCGCGAGCTGCGAAACGAATCCACAACAAATACTTGGTTCTGCATTTATTACTGAGGTTATGATGAAAGTTATAGTTCATTCCTTCCGTTCTTTAGCAATGCCGACGTTAAAGCAATACTCACCATGCCAAAATAAGCGTAGTTACGACGTTAACTATTAATCCTAAAATAGTGATGAGATTCGGCGCCAGCCATAAAGGAGTCTTTGTCACCAACCAGCACCAGTAAGGCTGGAGCAACGGGTCGAGTATACTGGAGCTGGTACACGAATATTTATGCTCACACAGTCTCTTCAATTGCTGCGGATTTAGAAGCCTCTCTTTGTAGAACTGCATTTTCACTTTCACCAAACTAATTTACACTTAATAACAACACTAGGAAAAGGGACTATCTAGAAATACGTAAATGTTATTGAGTAATTCATTTCGATCCTAAATCGCCTGTTTGCGAAATAAACACATAGAAATTGATGAAAACCAGATACGAATGTCGAACAACCCGAACCAGTAGAAAACGCGGTGGTTAGATAGATAGGTTGATTTGAGTTGTCAATTTTGACGTATTCATGACATTGACAGATGATGCAGGAACTTACAAATGTCAAAGCATTTTTTGTAAAGATGCTTATAGACAAATACAAATACTTTAATACTTATAGACTAATACTCATGAAGATACAATATATAATATTATTTATCGCTGTTGCTTACAAAATATAAAACTATTTATATATGGAATTTGTATTGCAGTATTTTATTATTACTCATATATAAATGTAATACATTCACGAAGATGGTAGACATCCATGGTAAATTGACTATTTTATATTAGTATTGAAATTAGGTGTCGTTCACACGAAATATTGGTGACAGCTTTATAGCTTGAGGGCTATGAGATATGTCATAAGCGCGGGATCCTAGTACTGGGACTTGGATACAATGTATTCAACTGTCTTCTATCCGATTTGTTTTTAAGGGTTAGAGTTTCTTTGTATCCCGTTTATGTCCCTGTGCTAGCATGAGACGTAAAAATAATCCTAACTGCCGTTGTTCAATTTTGCGATGGGCTAGTAACCTGTCACCAATGTTCCATATGACATCACAACCTCAATATTTATGCTAAATTGTGACCTAGGAGATATTAACTCGCCAAGGGTTCTGTTCACCTGGAAAGGGATTGAAGGACGTAAATGTATAAGTATGTATGTATTTATTTTATGTATTTTCAGACGAGAAAACGGCCATTCCGAAGTGTTACAAATTTGATATTATCTTAAGAAAATTAAGAGCTGCTCACCACTTTAAAATACGGTGGGCGTGTATTGAACAAATGTAAGAGTAATGTTGCAATGAGCTGCGTAACATGTCGTATCTAGATTCCGTCATGTGAAATTTTGCGTAACGATTGGTCAATTCTCCTAACAAGCTGCGACACTGCGCGTGAACTTAGCGTGCTCATTACGACAAAAGGAAAATGACTTAACGTTTATAACATTGTTTATATACGAGTACACACATATCCGTCACGACTTTTAACTATTGCGGGGTGCTTGCAGATTAGGTGAGACTATTAATGCTATTATGGACGTCAGTATGTGTGTATGTATGTGACTTGTGTTACAGTTAGCAACACATTACCAGGGGCTCACTAATCCAAGTCCACTAATGTTTTTTGCAAAATATCAGTTCAGGATAAGATCAATAATAGTGTTAAGTTGGTAGTGAATTGGCAACCGTCAATAAATTTCGCCATTTTGAAAGCGAAATTTGTAGCTTTTGCCTTTATCAATGGTGAAATTTGACACTCCACTACCAACTACATACTATTACTGATCTGATATTGAACTGCGTATGTGCTAAAACGCATAAGTAGAATTGGGCCCCTGAAACTACAACTAGGTAGGAGAATCGGATGCCGTGGTGCCAATTAGCATAGTATAGAACTCGCGATACCCTCACACTGTGGTTAGCTGCTTCCCCGTATCCCTTTTGTCTATTCGGGGTAAGCAGAATGTTGTCAATATGGGTCATAGGGTTTGTTTAATTAGGGTCTACTTATATCAATTAGAGGCTAAAACAAAGTCAATTTAGTACTTTGAATGACATATACACAAAAATATACGTCATCGAATAGATACGAACAGCCACTGACAGGGAGATTTGTCTTTATTTAAGGAGGCCTATATGCAACAGTACCGTACATATCGGCATCGGCATATATCGGCTGATGATGATACAAATAAAATCATGTACTTTATCACTTTCGGAGAAGATGGAAAGAATAAAATATCTTGAGTTGTGTTATTGTACAATTTTGTAACAGACCATGCATCTCTTTTCTTAAAACAAGACCGCAACAATAAACATAAATTATTAATAATATTAAACTAGCTCCTCGCTAAGTATATTTAAGTTTTGTGTTAACGGTACTAATCAATGTATATTTTATACTTATAATAGATACATAAAGAAATATATAATCAAAGATCATACTGAAAAGCAGAAGATAAGCGTAGTTCTCAACTCAGCCTCCACGTTGTTTAACCGTTGGCGAAACGAAGATCGTCATATTCTAACTTTCTCCAACGTCTAATCCTATGAAACCACCACAATATCGTATTGATTATGTCGAATCCCCATTATGAAAGCTCTGTTGCGGCGAAGCAATCGCGATAAAAGCAATAGACACGTCATGGTAGGGCTCGGCCACCGGAAGCGCCTGCCATCGCCACAGCTCACTTCCGGGTACATAATCACCGCACAACAAACTCTGTAAGATTGCTATTTGACTAGATAGAGGTTAGTATGATTTATTGAACAAAAGACATAAAAATAAATAACATTATTTGGAAAATTAAGACTAGACAAAAGACAAACGCGTTCATCCTTGCGGGGTAGTCAGAGGTTCAGGTATCCATCTCCGCAATCGCGGAGGTAGTGATTCTATGGCTACCTCAAACACACGTGTTGACCAGATAGTACTCAATGTGACAGGTAGCAATCCATGTCGCTATTTACAAGCACTAACTATTACCTGTTCCGGGAACAGGTAAGTTTTCTCACGATGTTTTCTCTCACCGTAGTATTCTACGTAAATTAGGACTACTTAAATATAAAATTAAACACATTACAAAATGGTCATGGACAATACATTTGGGTGAAGAGTGTCCATTACTATATTAGTGTACACAAAGTGTTCCTAACTGTTCTTAAGTCATTGTATTCCAATTATTTATGACCGAGTCTAAGAAACATATATGTCCTCGGTTATCGGTGATAGGATGCTAGCATTTCTAAATAAGTTGAGAAATTCAGAGAAAGGATGAGTTTCTCCCCTGTAGTTCTGTTCTAATGTAAGCCTCTATTATACTGAACTTAAAGCTACAAACTCATTTAATTCTGTTAGTACCAAAAACTTCTTATTAGTACATTATACAATTTATTTTTTCGACTATTTTCGATCATGTTAGTTTTTTTTTGGATGTGTTCCGTCATGTGGAGATACTTGGTAGATCACTTAGGTGTCCAGTGGGTGGTATCACCAACACCATTGGCAGTGGGTGGCATTGGTGGGCCCGGTAATGGCCGGCACGCTTGCAGTAAACTGAAACTAATGGAGTCTCAGAAAGCTTCAATATTGACTCAAAGCCCAAATCGATTTTTGCGAAAAGAGTTTCAAATATGACAAAGTTTTGCTGCCCAAATGGTTTGCTACGAATTGATTTAATTTAATTTATTTTTGGACTTTTAAACTGATAATAACATATTTTTTTTTTAAGAATTGGTCCTTATTTATATCAAAATTAACAAATTATATTTAGAAAGTGAAGTCATGATTAACACACATGAGACACTTTGTACAAGAAGACGTTAGAACTTTTGTGTTTCAAAGGCAGATAGCTAAAAAGTATCAAGCCAAACAAAATCTTTTTACGAGTCTGCTAATAAAAATTAAAAATAGAGTAAGAAATGAACACACTTCCCCATTGGGACGTTGCATAACAACTTACATGACCTATATTAAAAGCTGTCACACACTATCCATCATGTTTATTTTTTCTATCAAATGCGACGAAAGAAAAGTTCAGTAGCGGGAAAGTTGAACTTTGGCGGCAGTGCATTCGCGCCGCGCGCATCGGGACCACGTCGCGTCCGCCTCACCCGCCCTCGGAACTTTCACGAAATGCCGCCAAGGTAAAGGCCAACCGCCACGATCAGTGCGGCCGGGATAAGAGTTACTGTGTTAGTAGTAGTGCGGTATATGGGTAATGCTTTTTATGATTTTGGCTGAAATCACAATTGTCATGACCTAAGTATATAATTAGAAATTTAAAAGTTTTGAATTAACGTAATTGGCGCATCATGTTTCCCACGTGTGTTGTCATGATAATTCTTGATAATGGTGATGGTACGATGTTATAAAATGATTAAATAATTATTATAATGATTATTGCAGGTCTTAAGATTGTCTGTAACTAATCCGTTGATTAACAAAATGATAAACAAATTATAAATTCAATAATGACATTAGGTACAATATTCTTGAGATAAAAAATAATAATTTCTGATCTTAATTTCGTAAACAAACTAGTTTTAATAACCACTTTAAATATGTATACTTTATTCAATAAAAAAACACTTTCTTTGACCAAAAAAATGTATACCTTAAATCCGAAAATATGTTCTTACGTTTATCTTCACTAAATGAGAGCATAACCTTTACCCTTATTTACGAGGTAATGACTTACACAATGCGAAAACCCGTCAATTGCGGCACCTGATTACGTGCTTAGCCCCTGTAAACACTTTTGTTCCGCCCAGGGAGTAGAGCAGCATTCAAATGCTCACCACGTCGACAATTATCAGCTTATTATGCATTCGGTACACTACATTGGAGGCAGTGCAGTTAAACCTCGTGCTATTGTTATTGGTTAGGAAACTAAGCTGTTTTTAGAAACCGTAATAACCAAATAATACACTAGTTTTTACGAACTAAATTTGTAATAGACTCAAATAAAATACCATTTTTATTTCTGCTTTATTTTGGTACGCAATTATGTAAATTAGGACAACAATAGTTAAGAAATCTTCCCATGCTTCCAGTTTTAAAATATCTATATTAAATCGTGTGTCAAACGTGCGACTAGTTCTCTATTTGTCATTCCTAGCACAACGGTTGTGCTGGACGCTTATCACACCTGGCCAGCAGTTTGGCTGCTTTCCAGCGCACCTCTGGAACCAATACAAACGCTGCAGGACCAGCACTACTTTTGTACTTAACGCAACAAATTTACTTTTTCAATCTTTATTAAATACCATATATTACGAAGGTTAAAACGACCAACACAGCCGGTTAATACCATGTTCAGGATACGTATGGTTTATGTTCTCTTTGTGATTTTGCATTGTAAAGATTAAAGCCGCTTTTACAATTGTTATAACTGTTATGGGCCGTTATAAATGGAGATAGAAATATTGTTTTTAAGTTCGAGTACACTCAAAACAGCGATGAATTTGAAGTACCTACGAGTATTTATCATCGAAATAATTCTATGTAAATCTAAAAAAACAGGGTTATTTTCAATCAAAATAATTCACTGGAAAATTCAATATTAAATTTGGATTTGTTGTATCAAATATATTATTAATTCAAACAATTCAATGTAAAATTTCAAGATAAATCCGATTGAAGTGTTACGAAATCCCACTCGATGCCTATGCTACGGGCTCTGAGTATTACTACGAATGCAACTCACGTTAAAGTTGGAGTTTATCTTTTAACTTTGTACCCATATTAGCTTAGAGTTACGTAATGGTTGCGTAAATAAATGGAACTTTCACGTGAATGCTTAAAATTTATGTAAAAGCCCATTTTGATTTTTTTATTTCAAATTTATTTTACTAGCCATCGATCTAAATAGTTATTAAAGTATCAATAAGAGCTATTTTCTATCATAGTTGAAAAATATTGAATCATGAGAGCATTCATTCATAATACTAATTTAATTCGTAACAAATGTTTTAATACCTACCTTCTTCAAAAAGTTAGAGATTATTTAGTAACTTCATAGTCGAGCATCTTCATTCATGCTAAATTATTACTAATGCTTAAGTTTGTACGGTGTTTTGTTTGAGTAGTAATTGTAAGTAATCATCCCTCTACATCTGAGTGGAATTTCACCAAGTTCAAGGTAAGGTGACGTACTTATTTATTAACAACTACTGAAAAGAACTAATAAGTTGGTTTTGCACTCACTATGACGTGATGCAACAATACCGAACATAGGATGAATGCATTACTCACATAATATACTAATATACATTCATTTGTACAACAACCGTTTAACTAAACTAAACTAAACTTACTGCTACACTTCTCTTTCATTGACTTTCCTCCAAACCTGTTTCCTGTTCCTGTTTCCTGTTATTATACGTACACATTCATAGCCTTTAATCCCTTTCAGAGTGGACAGCATCTCGGAAACACGATTATATATTATATAGATTAAAAAGTTTACCATAAAGATCTATTATTATATTTGATATTGGTGTCGCACTAGTTTGGGACTTGGGTGATGTGCTAGCAATTTGTCACCAATGTTCCATATGACATCACAAGTTTATGCTAAAAAGTGTCCTAGCAAAAATTATTCTATCTCCAAGCTTCTATCCACCCCGAAAGGCATTAAAGGACTCCACAACCTAATCCCTTTTCTTGATTATCCTTAAGCCTTTCATAGTGTGAACAATATATTGATCTGTCACCACTCCATAGTTTATGAACCAGGAGGAAGCGATGCCTTTGCCAAGAGAGCGGCAGTCCCCCTGACGCCTTAGTCCTCCGCCATGGCTCAAGCAAGGCTCTTAGGCTAGCTACACACTCGGCGAATGATTAACGATATCTGCGTCTTTTAAGCGAAAGAAATATTAACAAAAATTATTGACATTACCACATTCCGCGCGTTTCTTAGAGAGAGGTAAGCTAAGATCACGGATCCTGACAAACAGTTTGCGATTCATTAACATCCATATATGTATGTACTCCTATGTTGAATTTATTTTTATAATATAAAGAAATACCATGATTTTAGTTCATCTAAAAATTCAATTAGGTTTTTTTTAATCTCGTTTATTTATGGCCTTATATCAATTGATTAAGCCAGGCAAAAGTAGTTAATTAGTTGAACACAAATTATCTATTCAGTGTCCTGTCTTAAGGAGAAACCAATTGGTAATTGAAAGTACGTATAATTGAAAAGGTACTTAACTGTACTATGCCCTATTTATTTAATGAATATAAAAATTACATTCAATGTATTTAATAGTCAAGTTCCTTTTACCCACAGGGATCTTTTGCTAAATAATAGATTTTATTAAATAAAATTTTGTAGATAAATGAGACAATCAGATCATTTACCTACAAAATAGCATGCGCTATATAACGAGTATATCAATACTGCTCCAATAAATTGAATTAGAACGGACATTTTAACGTTCATATCTTCTGTAAACAAAATATTGCCTTTGCTATTTTCTTTTATCCTATTGCTACTTCGATAATTCTGTTTTGCTTACAAATACCAGCTACTTCAATCCAAATCCACCTATTAAATAAACACGAGTCTCACTTTTAAAATAGTGCAATAAAATCGCGAAATTTTAATGAATATGACTGTAAAATAATTCTTAATTCTGTTTGTGTTAGTCTATTGTATGTATTTTTGATATGTGTTACCCCTGATAGGAACCATATCTATACACATTTCCATTTAGGAGCCCTTCTAAGGTTATATTTGCATAGCATAAGCCCCTAAAGTAACATTCACCGAAACGCACAGCCAGGAGACTTTACAGTTGCCAAAAAACACTATACAGATAGGTAAACCGACACTACTAAAGTACTGGGCCCAATACAAGTAGCACCAACTGTGTGGATCAAAACGACTATACAATACAAAATGGCTACTGGTTTGGTTGAAAGTTATAATAATAAATTCATTCAAAATTTTTTTACACATCGCATAACGAATCTTATACAAAATATTGTTTTCGGCAGCAAATCCAGGGAAGCAAAGGAAACTCTGAAGACCGTTGATAATAGATTAATTCCCTAGAATAGCTAAAATTTAGAATATCTCGAAAAGTAACTTTACAAGTGTGCATCTGAATTGAGGGCCCATATTTCAAATATTTGTCAATCGAAATGAAACTCACAGGACATTTAGTAAATAATTAGTAAAGTTAGTAGTTAGTATTATTTCGAGGACTACAATATGAGGACTATTATGGAACAAAACAATAATGTTCTTTGTACACAAAACCCCGCGTCACTCCAATTTGAAAGCCTATTTATAAAGGGTATTTAAATAGTAACATAACAGATATTGGACTTCTCATGGCATAACACAACACAGTCCAGTCCCAAGACAGGCGCAGGGAAATAGTTTACAAATTTAGATTCAAGTTTTACGTTCCAAAGTAAACCGAGAGTAATATAAACGGCAAGTTTGGGAAGTAAAAATGATGCATACCTGCTCCAGTTCTGTCCTTTCATCGTAGAAAGTGACTAAGGGACTAGGGGACAGTGTAATGTATCCATTCAATGGCGGGAATAGCAACCTGTCAACCATAAAAGATATAAAAGAATGTGAAAATATGAATGTATGAATTTAGTTATAGTAGATCGATTGATATTGGCTGTATATGATATAATAATATGAAGATTGACATTATTTAACTGGACTTATTAACATTTTTAGTGTAAGTTAATAATAATATTTATTCACTCCATCATTATTAATATTTAAAATTAGTCAAGTTACCTTCTTAATACATTAATTCTATAGTAATTAGAAAACCAGAGTTATTTAACAATAATCTAGCATGAATTTGTATTATAGCAGCCCTGAATTCAAAGTCTATATCTCGTATTGCGTGTACAGGTAGATAATGAAGTATTATGTATAGGAGAATATAGTCATACCATGAGTGTAATGACGATCGAGTATTAGTCGTTATTCAATCGATTCATGAACGATTATAAAGCACCACTTCCGCTCAACGCTTTTCCGTGTATTTCACTAAGGGAAAATAATGCGATTCAATAAATATGATATACGTTTGCGTCCTTTAATCCTTGTCAGGGTGGTTTGAACCTCAAAGATATGATAATTTCTCCTAAGTCACTTCAGCATGAAAATTGGAATGGTGTCGTCATATTGTAGATAGGTGACAGATTTCCAGCCCAACATCCAAAAGATTCTATTTACCCCTGGTCTTTTAACGGTAAACGGCTTAAAGAACGGTAGTTAGTTAGCTTTTTGTTTATTTCATAGACTAGCAGGGGCATAAATCGTATACAACTGAAATTGAAACGGTTAATGGTTGACGTATACATGAAGTTGCAGGGTGGTCATTTAGTTGACGTAATCATAAAACGTATGACGTTTAAGAAGGCATTGAATATACAGTATATGTAGAATTGGATGTTAATTACGAACTGTTTTGTCTGGATCTAGTAAGTTAGAGCCACAGTGATGACGTGTGTGTATTTACATACGCATCACAACATACATATCACATGACGCCCGTTTCCCTACAGATGGATAGGCATTAAGGAACTCATTTTTGTTGCTAAGTTATACACAAAGCATAAACGTGTGTAAAAATGCCTCTTAGCTTAAACATTTGTAAATAATAATAATAATATTTTTTATTGTAAATAATAATTTTATTTTGAATTGATTAATTAAATTTAATAATTTTATTTATTACTTAATAAATAGGTTAGTATTATTATTTATTATTAAATAAGTGTATCAACAGTATTCGATTTACGATTACGCTAAAGACACCTTAGAATACAAATGAGGTCATAATAAAACCTTAAGTAACACCGTGATGGCTTGAATGAGAAAAAGGCTTAGGGGTTCGAATTGCGAAATTACTTTTTAAAATAAAGTTCCAAGTCTCAGTGAATCTTCTGTCAGGGTATAATAGATTATTTATTAACTTTGTTATTGCTACAAATCACTAAATTAAAATATTTTATTATTATTAGGTATAGGCCGACTTAGCCCTCCTGGTTCAGTACCTTAAATAAATATAAAAATGCATTTTATATTATGTCTTCATTAGCATTAAAAATAATAAAATAAATAACACTAAAGTCTTAGCGCAATACTATGTATTCGTAGTCAAACTCGTAGTACCAAGCGATTCGCGTATTACAAGGAAAAAATTAAAAGTCTCAAATTAATGGATCTATGAATCTTAGCAAGGTCGAGTGGCGCCGGAGCTCAATGTATCAAACCGTAACACACAGACTAACCAGACCCAGTATCTGATAGATAGAGTGATAGAGCCTCCCAATGCCAATGCCATCTCTATTCTTACTCCCAGCTTATTTCACCACACCATCCCCAATTGGAACAGTGTGAGGTATATAAGGATCAGCAAGGGTACACACCATGCTTACGTAAATATAGAAACCTTATAAACTTGTTTTGTATGCGGTCCAACAGGAGGTTATATATATAAATGACTTCTTACTGACACGTTGTATTTATAGTAGCGGTAGTATTTGTGAAGCCACTCGTCCGAGGCAATACTAAGTTTCTGAAAGCCTTCTTGCAACACCCCGTAACGAAGCCCTTGCAGTCCAGTTAAGCATTCAAAGTAACTCCCAAGTCCTGTAACTCGTGAACCCTCGAGAGAACCAATGTTCACCTCGTATGTACGTACGCGTTCACGACTATTGACCCTTACCGGGGTGGTCAGAGGTTCAGGTGTCCATCTCCGCAAATTGCGAAGGTAGTAATTCTATGTCCACCTCGAACCCACGTGTTAACCAGATAGTTAGTACTCAATGTGACAGGTGGTCAGCCATGTCGCCATTTACAAGCACTAACTATTACCTGTTCTGGGAACAGGTAGGTTTCCTCACGATGTTTTTCCCTCACCTCGTATGTGTGCTCAATAAGGCTGCAGGCTCTTGTCAACGATATCGTGACACACGTAAGGCGTTGAATCTCAGCTTCAAGTAATAGATATTTGTGACAGAGTTTAGAGTAAAAATATTTAGGACACTATTACATTAATTGAAGTACGCCGCTGGTTAGTTCATTTACTTGTTAAGGGAACTAGTCAACGTATATTTATGAAATATATACTTATAATTCATAGATAAATATAGAGTATAGATTCAAAGACCAGACTGGAAAGCAGAAAAAAAAGCGTAGTTCTTAACTATGCCTCCACCGGGAATCGAACTCGGGACCTCACGATTAGCAATCTGGTGGTTCTTCAATCGCGCCACGGAGGTCGTCGTAATGAATACATTTAGAAAGCACTCTATTGGAAAAGTCGTAAAAAAACGATAACTAAGACGTCACTTAACCTTGAAAAGTTGCATTTTGAGTTAAAAATACACACTACAAAATAACTAGTGCACAGCACTTAAAAAGAAACAACGTCGATATCAAAATGTATGTTATTAAGTTGCACTTCGGATAAACAAATGACATTGAATTGCAGGTACATTAATCAGGCTAATAATTATATGCTACCCATATAATTATTTTCAAAACTACATATGTGTAATTAAGATAGAAACTACTTTGATCGTTTTACTTCAGAATAGGTATTGATTTATCCAAATCCTTTCTGTATTAAGCCTTCATGGGAAAGCTAGATAGACTATAAGGCACTGCGGCACGTGTGTTCATGTTTTTAAGTGATTAACGCATTCAGTGAATGGTCAGTCACGTTAATTAATCACGCTGTATGATTTGATGAGCTTCGCGTGAGGATTTTGTTAAAAACCTTGCGTGTCGCTACATCGTCATCCTTATTAGAAATAAGTGTCATAAATTCATGCGTCCCTGCGTGCCGTATATTAGACTACAGTAACATTTTTGATGGGTACTTGATTACCAAGGTATTTCGAATGAAAGTCCGTGATGTTAATGGCTAGCGATAGCCACACAACTGCCTAGTGTGATAAAACTACGAGTACAAACGTTCACATATAACGCTCTCATGATTTCAAAATTAATATCAGTTCGGAAACATAATCTGTTGTTTGTAGGCTTGCTTGATTGAATTTAAATCAATACTTTTCGTTAGGTCCAACTGACTCTATGCCTAAACATTAACCCTAACATAGCACACTAACGCGTCAATGTGATTTTATGACCTAAGGCAGCAATCAATTAGGGAAAGCGCTAAAAGGGAACGAGGCCAGGGCGGTCGTTGTCACACCTAATGCGACTGTTCATATCAGCTGAAAGCAATACTAATAGCAACATGTTATATAAGCAACAAAAGTGTTTAGTTTACCAAAAAGTAATGTACCAATCACTACAAGTAACTCTACATATATCGATGGCTCCCGTGGATCAGTTATTTTACGCAGACTATTATATAATATACACTTTTCGTCGGTCTGTTATCATCAAATCTCATGGCACTGAATATTCATTGAAAGCAGCGAAACCGAATGGATGAAATAGCTTAAGTTGTAGGACAAATACTATACGCAAAGATGTGTTAGTCTTAAGTCCCATTAAAACCGTGTTATATATTATTATATTTTTTTAGTAAAGCTTCTGGAAATACAATTGAAAACTGGTAAAATTATTTTTTTTAATTACATACCACTTGGCAAATGTACTGAACTGTGATAAATATACCTACCACATTTGCAGCAATAAATCTTATTTTATATGAATTACTATATTACCTAAACAGGTCCATAGTAAACAGTATAGGTGATGTGTGAGCCAGTGACCTTAATCAGGGAATGGCTGAGGCACACCTCGTGTGGAGCGCTGGAGGCGAGCTGCCCTTAGCCTCGCAACAAACCATTAGCCAAACAAAAGGCCAGCGCCACCAAATATCACCACGGGGACTAGCATGGGACTCAAGATACAATTGCGTATAGCGTGCGACTTGGTAAAGGTTTAAAGAGATTCGTGATGGTCTCTTTTAAGTAAACGGGACATATCAAAGACAGGAAGGGTGGCAAAGGTAATACTTTGTTTATAAAATAATCGTGGTTGGTTCGGTTTCCTTGTAAAGCGGCTTAGTAGAATTGGATATAGTTTGTATTATTTTTTTATATGCGGTAAGACTAACAGTGGTGTATCAGATTAGCTTTTCGATGTACTGCAAAAGTCTGAAATAGAGTGCCAGCTCTAAGAAAGAAACTTACATTTTTTGATCTCTCTTAATACGTCTCTGAAAGATTCGTTTCTATGTTTTAGTCTTACTTGTACGTATATATTCAGGATTTTTATACTGTAGTATAGTTTTTACACGTTAAAAGACTGTCATTAGGAAAACAGGCTTTATAAAACTTGTGAATACATTTTATTATCATTTATACTAATAGTGTGTATTCATACCCCTACTTTTCTTACACAGAACTATTAATCACCACCTTGAACGATCTTAAAAAACTCTCACTTAACCCATACTCATAACTTTTTCGTGCACGATCTTCTGTTCCTCATATACAAGGAAAAGCTAAGTCCATGCCAAGCCTTACGGAGGCCAGTGTCTGCGGCATGACATCAGCGTTGCGTGTGCCACCCGACCAGCGGCAGCCCATCTGCAATCGGCAGATTGCTTTCCACCATTAGTCCCCGGCCCACCTCCACCGGTCAACGTGTTACGCGGAACCCAACTACAGGGACTGTGTCTGTGATACAACTACTCAATTATAGACAAAACCCAGACAAAAATATAAAAGCCTTCGTCTGTATCATACAATAAAATAAAAGCCTTCCTCTGTGCCTGTGGTACTGTTAATGTGGCATAATTAGGTCGAATTTAAAATCTTTTTTTAAGCAAGTTTATGTCAGACAATTGGCCGAATAAGGGTTCAGCCCTTAAACCTTTGTGGTGCATTGTAGTTAATAAAGATTAAAAGATCTCAAATTTAACGTAGAGAAAATCTTCCTCTGTGTGTTAGTGGTACAACTAATTATATCTCGCAATTTAAGTATATTTCTATCTTACATCTACTTTAAATCTTAAAATAGACTTAAACTTCGTGATGCGTCGTTTGATAAACATAAAAACGCACTAACAATAAAAAAACTAGTATTTAAACTAATTGAACATAGTTTTGCGTATGGAGTCCCAGAACAATTAATTCGCTAGATATAACTATCGAAAGCTTATAGGTGCTAGCTTCCCTTTCTTCGACATTAGTTTATGTGACTACGACCATCGTATACCTGGATTAGTCATAACTCATAAGCATGACTTGAAATTATTTTTCAACGATTCGTTTATGGTATCGAAGCGCTGATAAGAGACTCCGATAGTCGTACGATTAGTTCTACAAAGATTACAGAAAGTATAGACGTGTTATACTTTCTGAAGTAAAACTAATCCAAACATGTTAACCTACGGTTTCGATATCGTGAACATTTCAATAATTATAGTTTAGTTAATTAATTTTGTAGGTACGCTCTCTGAAAGTATTTTACGGGCACAAACAAAACTTTAATTAATTACAACGCCATATGAATCCGTCAAAACAATTGATATATTTCATTTCTCTATAAGCTTAATGTACACACATCGAAACGAACATGAAATATGGATTTGTGTTGGACATATTAGAAGTAAATAAAAAATAACATAACAGTGTTTTCATTACCGTGAGTGGTCCTACGTAACTTAGTGATAGACGTGTGTTCAAAGGAAATAAGTGCATCAGACTAGAAGAAGCTTGATCCAGGAGGCTTTCCTGATGATTGAGAGCATCGGGCAAGATGGCGTGGCCAGGCAGCTCGCCGGAGAACGTGGAGATCAGCCTGCAGCCGATAGAGGGCAGCAGCGACACTTTACTCAGGGACCTGTCACCCACCACTGACACTCAGAACAACCATCAACCACAAGGTAAGTAAGTTCAGTCATAGACAATGGAATAAGAATATATGTGAGTGAGGTAAATATGTGAGTGAGGCAAAACATCGTTAGGAACCCTACCTGTTCGTCGAACAGGTAACAGTTAATGCTTGTAAATGGCGACATGGCTTACCACCTGTCACATTGAGTACTGACTATCCGGTCAACACGTGGGTTCGAGGTGTCCATAGAATTACTACCTTCGCAATTGCGGAGATGCATACCTGAAACTCTGACTACCCCGCAAGGGTTAATGGTCGTGAATGCGTTTGTCTTTTACGCACAATATCAGATAATTTGCAGGTCGCATGAAAGCTTAAAACAAAAATATCGATATTAATAATTCGTACAGGTATACGGGAGATGCAACCAAAACCTGACCAGAATAACTGATCATAAAAATTAATGATTCCGAGTAGGTATGAGACACATATAGATAATTAACGCGCACATACAGATAATTAATTGGATTTTATGGAGTATTTCGATGTTGAAATCTGACCTACCATTTCTAGTGAATACACAAAATACCGAAAACGGCACTTTAATTTTAAATCATATAACAAATATGTTCATCTAGCAAATGTTATACACATTGGATATGAGATGTACGTAAACAATTTTAATATTAAAAAGTGATATCAATGTATTAAATACCGTGCAAACTGTTAGCTGAATTTCAAACAATGGATGAAGCAGATTTAGATTGAAGCTGAAACAACGCACAGTGTAATATTTGAACAATCTAGCAGAACTTAATTCAAAATTAGCCATAAACGTTTCAATTTAGCTGAAAATGTTAGAATAATAAATATTTTTAAAATAAAACACACATAATATTAAAATTAACGATTTTTAATTTAATATGAAAAATTTTATTTGATTTTATATAATTTGATTTTTGGATATAATTCTAGACATAATATAAACTTAAATTTTTGTGTTATAATGATGATAAAAAATTATTGTTCATCTTCAGACGAGGTACTGTCTCCCTCACCTTCATGCTTGTAACCAGAATTCAAAAATTTCTTGTCTTATCATACTCTGCAAAAGTAAAAAAAAATGTATGGGTGAGGCGGGCACCGGCGCGTTAATTAGGTTTTGTTATATGGAGGAGTAATTATATTAACATATTCCGAAGTTTCAGGGTGGGTACAAGTGGATACATTTTTAAAAGTCTACACAAAGTTTTGATTTTAGTATCGAAAGAATGTTTGTGACAAGGTTAACAGAAATCAATACAACTTTATAAATATTAATAAAATCTAGTTATGACTTACCATTATATCACGTACTTAAAATGAATAAAATAATACAGAAGAATCACTTTGATAGCTTTGAAAATTAAAGTGTAATGAAACGTTATAGTAGCGCGTCAGATCGGCATGAAAACGTTATAATATTTTTTAAAGCGGTTAGGTAAAGATTGGTAGGTCGCCTGCTTATCAGTAGTGGCTTTGACATGTTATTACGTTTCGATTCTTATTCTACCGTTCATTGAGTCATATTAGAACTAACTTTCATTCATATTAGACATACATCGTAATCTGAATTAAGTTCTGCTAGATTGTTCAAATATTACACTGTGCAACGCCTCGAGCGAGAATATTATGCGTTCACTGAGTGAATAAAGTGCGCCTGTCTATTACTAATGTGGCAAAATTAGGTCACAAAAATTAGGAATCCTAAAAAATTATAATATGTTGTATTATGGTATAATTTCTAAAAATTTAATTCATTTTTTAATCGTATTTTTGTAAGTCATTCTATATCGAACTGATATTTTCAAAAATGGTTGAAACTTTTGCTTTTTATCCTCGAAATGCTTATATACTTGAATCACTACATATATATATATAGCCCTATGTTATATATACCTAGCGTGGCTTTTTAAGACACGAGACATTCAACAAAAAAATAGATTCAGCACGTGCTTTGAAAAGTGTATTCAATGTCATCAATAATAAATGAGGTGCGCGCACTCACTCAGTGAATGGATAATAAATATATCTATTTATCTATTTAGAAAGTGTAAAGTTAGTTAGCATACCTAGACTTAATGTGGCAGACACTCTTCTTACTTACGTGCTATAAGGAAATTAACTAACATATTAAACAACACTTCCACAACTATTATCCTTTACTAGGGTGGTCAGAGATTATATATATTATAATCCATAAAATCGTAAATATATAAGATTACCAATATCACTTTTTTTGTGAATCCATGAAGACATCTGATGTACTATTCGTGATCAGATGTTACACACGCTATTTTGCATAGTTTTAAATCTTCTTTGATTAGATAATAGCCACCGTATTAACGTCATTGCATTAGTAATATACAAGTAATAAAATTGATTTATAAGATATATCAAAAATTGTTATCGATAAGGATTATTGAAGATCTTTAAAATCTATTGTAGATAAGAATTTATCTAAATTTAACATATTTTGTAACCAAAATAATCAATTCTGAGTCATGTGTCACATTGCAAGATGGAGCTGATTTTGTTAGACCAACAAAGAAAATTTTGAGACTAACTCTTCTTCGGAGAAGTCTGTAATCTTAAAGCTAACATTATTATTAAATCATATGCAAAAAGGTAAGAATTTTTGCAAACGTTAACCATTTTTCATTCATTTTACATTTTAGTACAATAGTTAGTAGTTAATAGATAATTTACAGTTCGCTAAAGGTGAGGGAAAAACAGCCTATCCCGCGGGATAGGTAATAGCCGGTGCCTGTTTACGGCGATACGGTTCACTTCCTATCACATTGGGTGCTGTCTATCTAGTAAAACATTGGCTTTGAATGCCTCACATCTAACACGCCTTCGAAATTTTGGAGATTGGCACTCAAGCCTCTCACCCCTACCCTGTATACACGAGTCGTGAAGCGTATGTTATGTTTATAAGTGTAAGTCACTAAGGGCTTACCTGTCGTATCACGCTCTTGTTGTCCAAGAGATATAATAAGTGCCTGTATCTCATCTTGTATTTTAAGGACATAATTGAAGCAAAATGTGCTAAAATCGGAAAGAATAAAACTCTATCAACCCTACTCCTCTAAATTTCATCTAGCATTATGTTATATGAATTACGGCACACTCTTCTTATACACAACAATACTTTGTATAGCATACCTTTATACAAAGAGTTGAAAACATGTAACTTGTAGTTAAATCCATAGTCGATAGCACCGGCATTTGTCATGTCGTCTCCGCTTACGAATGTCCGGTGAGCCAGAGTCGCTGAAGTGTAGAAGTCGGCTGACGCGCAGGCTAAGCGGCTTAGTTGCGAGGCTTCTTGGCCAGTGTCGACTCGGACATCAGGCAGCATGTTGGTGCAGATCCTGGTGGCCTTGTACATCGCGACGTGCCTACTCTTCTACGTGGCCCACGTGATTGACTACTACTTCACTATGATGTGAGAATGGCACGCCTTGAGCCGCAGTGGTGCGATTGGGTCACAGCCTCCGCCAAAGATTATGTGCTGTCCGCGTTCTGGTTCACGCTTTTGGGTGAGTTGTGTGGTTTGGGCACCATTTTGCTAGTAGGAAGTTCATTCTTTTTTCATCTTCATTTTTTTATCTGTAACTGGATGCTTACATCAGGTGTTTACCATTATCTTGATTTCTTATTGATGGAAAAAAGCCATACTCACAGACACATACACCCTTTGTCGCGTCCTACAATAAGTACGAAAGAAGTTAGGTTTCGATTATTACATTATATTTACACCACAGGCTATACTAAACTCGTAGCATATATGCGGATCTAGACAGTAATACTGGGGATACATTTTTCCAGCGCACTCTTGTAATTAACTATGGGCATCTTGCCAGCAACTGCCATACTCGTTTATGAATGGTAATAGTATGCTTCCACTTGATCTCTCTGCCTCTAGTAACACAATCGCTAATTTCCGGGAATGCAAAACTTCTCTATTAACTTTTCGGATGTCGAACTCTTTGTTTAGATTACTAGATGATTAGTTCTCTAAGTGTATATGTACATGTTAACATGTATGTAGCTCTTTACCTTCATCACTATGGACCATTTTGACGTATTGCACGATGTATGTTACTATATAGCTCATAAGCTTAACACTACTGGGCATTTTTATCTATCAAGCGATGTCTTCGTAATTGAAAGACAATATCATTGCATCCATAACCGGAACGCTGTTAGAAGAATTACATTTTAAGATTAAGATTTATTTCTTACGAGTGTTATTAAGCAATTGCCTTATATTTACTTAGTATAATGATTGTTTCATATAATATCATGATAAATTTTAGATTCATACCATGATAACTGTATTTGTAACAAAATTTTAATCCTGAAATATGACCTAGGTGAATTTTTTTATTCGAAGTTCTATCCAACCCGAAAGGACGGGCATGTTATTATATCTTTATATTGCAAATACTGTGTAAAACCATTTACAGCAGCTTATTCCTATATATTCCAATGTTTATTTACCAACAAGTGGGTTCACACACAGTACTTGAAAATGGCGATAATGCTTATCACAAAGAGTTATGAAATTCGACGAATTAATAAGTACTAAATCGTTTATTGATTATGCTAATGGATTTCAATACTAATCCTGAGATAATAGGTAACCTGTTTCTGTGATCTATCCCGAGAATGTTAGTGTTTTTGTGTGTGTTAGTGTTAAATTAAAATCAAGACTGAAAGGAACTCTAGAAAGATGATTGTAAAGTTCATAATAAGACGAATATATTTTAAGAAAGGGTTAATAAGTAATAGAATATAGAAAAGCAATTCTTGTAATGATTATTTTAAATACTGTAATTAAAGTTGTATTCAGTAGTTTTTGATATCTGATTAAAAGGCTTTTCAATATTAAATTTAATTACGTAGAGTACTACATTTTGTATAGTTTCCTACAAGACTATGTAATAATGAAAACTTTTTAATGAAAAAAATTACTTTTAATGATTAATGAAAAAAATAAATGATAATATACTTCATATCGTCACAATAATGGGTTAAAATACATTCACGTTTTAATTTCCCTATTGAGATGGGCAGTCACTTTCGATAGACACCTTAAAGGATCCTAACAAATCTCTCTTGCTTCACTCACACCCATTAACCTTCTACATAGATATATTCACGTCTTTACGTCCCTTCAACGTCTCTTAATATTAGGGTGGAGTAGGAGATATTAGGGTTCTATGCGTGAATATTATGGTGTGATGTCTAATGGAATATGTATGATAGGTTGAGAGCCCATGATCCAATTTATTCTATTCACCACCCTTAGTCACTTAGTTGCATCCCGGGAATAAATATAAATGATTATCATATGAATTATACGGTGAGAGAAAACATCGTGTCCATCGAGAAAACACCTGTCAGTACTGTACTATCTGGTCAACACGTGGGTTCCAGGTAGCCATAGAATTGTGGAGATGAACACCTGAACCTCTGACAACCCCGCAAGGGTTAATGGTCGTGAACGCGTTTGTTTGTTATTATTTTGTATCATACAGGTTCATCACTCATCTATATAATACCTTGATAGGTGGTGCTAATAAGTGTATAACATTATAAATATTCTAAAAAAGAAAACGCTCTAACAAATTCTATTTACGTAATTCAGTATCAGTGTTAAATTCACTGTTACACTATCCAAACCAATATGTATATAATATAAAATCCAAATATAGTGGTATTAGATAATAATTTCTTATCATATCGATAACGTTACAGACAGATATGAAAGCGGAAGAATACTTTCGTATTACTATAAACATTTATCGTAGATGTTTATAGAAAGGAGGCCAAGTAGTATACCTATGGGAAAAGCAATATCGTTTCCGTTACATATGTATGTAAAATACATTCTTGTACATCACGCCCGTTTCCCTGTAGATGGTAGGCAAAGATCACGGATCCCGATCTTTCCTGATCCTGACAAATCACTTTCACTTCATTGAAAGTCATACATACTCTGTGGGTATGGGTACTTCTAACTTGACCCTTTTTAAATATGGCGTTTAACTGACTGTCATGTGTCGTATTAGGACGGCGCCTACGTATCCCCCCTTTTTCTTTTATGGGTGAACTACCCTCATATAAAACACTTTTGTCAATCTACTACCATTCAATGAATACATGGATTATTTTACATCTTTAAAAGCTACTAAAGGACTGCGGTGAATGGAACCTATTGAGCGGAGAGAGTGAATTATTAAAATTCTTTTATTGTTCATACTTAAAAACTTTAATATTTTTAATATACTAACCAGATGATAGAGTGGACAATTGAATTTCGGTTAACAATTCCATAGAGATCGTATCTATGAGCTATGTGGTAAACCGTGGCCCTTCAATGTCCGAAGTCCTTTACAAAGACAACACCGGTCACTCAAGTACATTAGAAAGGCGCTTATATTTTAATAATATAAAATGGTACTAATTATAGCTAGGGTCTTAGGGCGGGCGTTCTTTTCGGCGCCTAATCGGCTCGCGGGGCCTTTAATCCTCATTAGCAGCGTAATCGGCGCTATTATGAGGCCTCAGGTTGATTAGGCGACCGTGTCAACTGTAGGTCATCGCTTGTCAACACTGCTTGACTCCGGTTTGATTTTGCCAATCTGGAATGAGTTATTTTAAAAGAAAGAGTTCAACTGTAATTTAAAAACAATAACACAAATGGATCACTTAATTTTTCTTGGTTTTGTAAAGTAATGTTAATGTTTGTAGCGGAATTGATTAGATTAAATATTTCAAGGAATACGAATTAAATTTTTGATGGAAACTGCTAAATCTTTGGTCTTCGGAAGTTGTAGTCGGTGGCGAGAATATGTAGTGTACAGATAAGTATACTAAATATAGCTACACAGTGCTTACTTAACCTGTATGCCTATGCTATACCAAATAACTCTTTACAAAGCATACACGAGTACTTCGTAATACATTTCCGAAGCAAGCCACGTTCAGGCATTGTGTTCATAATATTTCGTTTGATGTCCAGCCTATCCGTGGTCGTATCGCCGAAATGCCATCGAAAATGCAACTGCACGTTATGAAACAGCGGCCGTCACGAGTCCCTTATCGTGTTTTCAATCAGACAATTTGCCATGTTTACTGGCACACATCGCGGAGGGTCGCTTTTAATGGCCTGTGGCAATATTGATTTCTGGCTTCGCTTACTCAGCCTTTGGACGGTATCATTGACCTGTGCAGCGTGTCAATTAGTTGAGAACTATGCCAGATGCTTAAACATGCCTGTCATAAAGTGCATCTCTTCCTGCCTTCGAAGAAAAGGAGTGTATCGTATGTGTATGTACGTATATGATGTACGCGTAATCGGATTTTATTTCTTTGCATTTTCTCTCTTTGTTGTCTAGATCAGCAGGGGCTAAATCTGGGTGGATTGTATATTGTATACGTAATGTTACTTTGATTCGAACTGTTGCTCCACGCAATACCTTAACTGAACAATCTCGAATCATCAACTATTAAACTAAGAATATGTATTCACACATAGCATTTACGGGGAGAGATAAGAAAATAACACCTACTAGACTGAAATATATGTATATATAACAAAAAATCAATTAATCGATTCAATATACTTTCATAATAAATAAAAATTAAAGTTAAAGTATTAACTTAAGCCCTTCATTTATTTATTCTTAATATCAGTACCATTCAATTCGTAGCCCTATCACAAAGCATGTAAGTTGAAGGCAGACGTGTGTGGACACGTGACCAAGGCTAAGGAGTCTCCGGCTTCATCTCATTACCACTAAGCAGGTGACACTTCAAGGTAGACTAATGCCCCGCACAAGCCGACTATACAGGGTGGCGCATTCAAAACGGTCAGTATGGGAAAGTCTGAAACTATAAGAGATACGAAGATTTGTTCTTAGGAACCATGTCACCGATTTTGATAAAAATAAAAACTGCATTCATACTTTCTTGGAAAAAACAACTGTATCCAGTACGGGAATCGAACCCGGTTGCTTCGAAAAAATAAACTTGCCCTTTTCACTTTTTCTTTTTAAATATCGATAGTGTAGGTCTTAAGTTGTAAATGTCTCTATGAAACATGATGTCCACAATGAATAAAATGCATTGTTTTGGCATACTTTAGTTTATCATAGTAGGTGTTTAAGTAACCACCGTTATTTTCAATACAATATTCAACACGTTTAGGTACGTTCTTACTATTGAATTTTGTATTTTCATGTGGTGAATTTGAGTTAAAATTGACTCTATTGCTACTTTTAGGTCTTCAACGGTGTCAAAGCTTGTTTTGTAACATTCATTCTTAACGTAACCCCACAAGTTTTTTTTTAATATGGTTTAAAACGTCACTTTAAGTGGACTTTTCAATAGATTGTTAGTGTTTGATTACTGTAGATAACAAAAAAGCTTATGCTACATAATAATATGGTGTATGTAACAAGTAGAGAAGTACAAAACTACAAACAGCCATAGAGACAATTTTACATGTCTGAACTTGTTGAATATTGTAACGGTGTATGTAAATGATGCGATGAAAAACGATAAACTAAAGTATGCCAAAACAATGCATTTTATTCATTTTGGACATCATGTTTAATAGAGACATTTACAGCTTAAGACCTACACAATCGATATTTAAAAAGAAAAAGTGAAAAGGGCAAGTTTATTTTTTCGAAGCAACCGGGTTCGATTCCCGTACTGGATACAGTTGTTTTTTCCAAGAAAGTATGAATGCAGTTTTTATTTTTATCAAAATCGGTGACATGGTTCCTAAGAACAAATCTTCGTATCTCTTATAGATTCAGACTTTCCCATACTGACCGTTTTGAATGCGCCACCCTGTATACTGAGTGATATCAATCATTACTTATATTTACCAGTATTTACTGATCATGAAAGAATTTTACTCAGAAAAGCTGGCTGACTATGTGTTCTGTCAAAATATAGAATCGGTTTATATAACTTCTCGAACAGAGTAGAAGAAAATATAGGTTTCGTAAACATGAAATTAGTTTATAAATAAATTCTCCAATTAATAATATTAAGCTTGTGGTTAAGCACGAACGTGAAAGAAAGTTAAGAATAATGATAAAAGTGTGCAATCTATCTACTTAAGATCCCGCCTACACCTTTATAACACCTACGTACATTATATTCTAATCCCTCACACAAGTATAGCATTATCTGTCTCAAGTCTAAAACACGTACAATTGATCGCTACGATCATTTAATTCCGAAGCCCTTATAAGTTGAGGAAGTAGTTAAGTCCGTCCAATCGGCCGTGGCATTGACACCATGTATCTAGCTACAATACAACATGACTCACTCCTTTTTATAAAGTCATAAAGAGGCTGAATTTTTAATAAGATGACGGCATACACCCTTCGTTCAATTGAAACTCAACCTACGACCAATCGATCGATGTGGGATTTTACGTGACTGCAACTACTATGGCCTAAAGAGAATACAATAACTCAATTATTACGCCATAGAATCCTTACGATGATATGACACTATGAGTATATTATTAGGCATACGCTGTACATCCTTTGTTTATTTACGTCAACTGGATATTTATAGAAATAGTGTTAATGGTAGTAGGTAGGTGTTTTAACAATGTATGCACGTTGACTTTCACGAATATTCGACATTCATTAACAGGATACGAAATTTCGTGCGATCTATAATCACCTTCAACAATTTAATTATTCAGGCCAGAATTTCAACCGATACATCGAAATTCTATAGTTGTAGTATTGTGGTGACTGAAAATATCATGGGATACCTTCCTATTTCGTGGAACAGTGCTTGTAAATGTCGACACGTTTTACTATCAGGTCGTGGATTACTCGCAGGTACCGGGTTCTATAAATTCTATGAACCCCTATAACGGGATAGGCAAAGACAATCGATCGCCACCTAGAACGATCCTGACAAATGTCTCCAGCTTCACCCACACTCATCAACCTTCTCATACATGATCCTCTGTTCTTCACACTTCTTAGTACATCCGCTTTGAGAAGAATGTCTCAAATTTGATCTGTATAAGTTCTACGTGGCCTACCCCTTCTAACTCTACCGTTCACTTTAGCTGCATAAATTATTTTCTGTATTTTCATCCAATGCTTGTAAATGTTAACAATTTTTTGTACCTTATATTAAATGCAAACTATTTGGTTAACATGTGAGTGTGAAATGCTCATAGAATGCTTAATTACACAAGACCCTATATCGAACTTAATTGAGCAAACCTCTGACTACTCTCAAGGGATATTAGGCGTGAAGTGTAACTAAAAGTCATCGTTATGTCTCTCATACATTTTATTTAAATTACTTGTATCTACCTGAAACATTAAAAAATATTAAAGATTACTATCGACTTACTAGTGCATTCTGCGTGTAACATAATCCAATTTATCTTATAACATACGCGTTTAAAACAAACATACATACTACTTAAACTCATACCTTTCATTACGGGGTGGACAGAACCTTGGATACAATCTCCTAGGGTCACTCTAGAATATTGATAACGGGTTACTAGCTCATCGCACAAGAGATTCCATTGAGTCTCCTTAGTCACGTCCTCCATGCTGAAAAGAAAGGCAGCTAGTTAGTATTCAATTTACGTCTGAGACTAACACCGTACTACCAGACCAAAATAAGGCAAACGTAACCTTACAACGTGAAAACTCATTTTTAAAACATGTTTTAATGAATGACTGGCCCAAAATCGGGATCCTACTCACTACATAACACGAAACAATATTTTTTCTAAACGCGCGCTGTATATATGTAAATCTAGATGCTACATCAAGTCAAAACAAACATAATATTATATCACAATAGAGACAATCTTCTTAGGTATAGTAGCGTATAAAACAGAAGAGCATGTAAGAAAAAGTTAATGGATGTGTGTGATTTGTTAAGATTGTTCAAGGTGGCAATCGGTAGTCTATTTCAATAAGGAAATACATCATACATCTCACACCTGATTCCCTGTAGGCAGAGATCACGGATCCCCATTTGTCGTGATACTTACAAACCACTTTCGCTTCATTGGTATTCAAACACACTCGGCACGCCGCGGTTATAGATACTTCTAACGTCTTTATCAATATTGCGTCTATCTGCATGTCTTATTATGCTATACGAGTATGTTTGTTGAATAAGTGTAAATATGTATGTAAGAAGCCTTTATCCCAATATACTGGAAGATGAGATGTTATCAGGTTGATGGCGATGGAACGTAATTTCGAATGGGCCACGGAGCGTCGCACCTAATAGATCGCTAATAATGAATAGGCCGACCCAATTAGTGATTGCCCAACGTTTTAGCACCAAACATGCTTCACCCAGTTTTACTTGAACCGTTATAAAGAGGGAAATGTACACAGGTATGGGTCTAGTAAAAATGGTCAGAGGACACAGTATTGCACATTCGTTGAGGCATTTCGTCTACATTGTGTTTGAAACGGCCCGCTCTGTTTCTAATGTGTTGTAAAAGCTTTCATTCAGGATTTTGTGCACGTGATGAAATATATGTATACCTTGTTTAACGGCTTTCACTCAAAAGGAGATTTTTTATTACAAGTTTCATTATAAGTTCAAAGTATATAATAACCAATGATTACTGTTAGAAAAAGAGACTACATAAAAGGTTAAATTGTATTTTTATATTTTAGAACAATATACTTTGAACTTATAATGAAACTTGTAATAAAAAATCTCCTTTTGAGTCAAACAGACAGCCATGTACATAATACATATATTCACGCTTCCGCATTCCTAACCGGATAGACAGACTTTGGACTGCCATCTTGCACGATCCTAACTAATGTCTCTTCCTTCACTCAAATGATCCAACGAACGAATTCCTGTCAAATATTTACACGATTGCCAGAGAAGATTGATTATGTTAGAACACGAACCAAATACAAAGTAATTGCTCCATGTTTTAGAAGTACCAACAACATCAAAATGACCTATAACCACCAAATATATATCCGGAATATGCGAACTTGTACGTGAACCCACTATATGTAGTATGGGTGATATATGGGAATTTGAAAGTAATTTGCCATGTTGGGTTATAATGCAGATCCGTGATCTCCACCTACCCCTATATAAAAGTTAAGCGACAGGCATTATTGATACAATATATACATATATCTGTATGTATTCTAATATATATTTTGTATGTATAGTGCGAAATAGTTGTCAGTCTTCTTTGTGAATGAACTTTCTCTGTCAGTCTACCTCATTATGATGGTGAGTCAACGTAAATTTAACAGCTGTCAGCTTTCCGTCGAACAAGGATGGGAAGTGAGTAATTCTTGATTCAAACAATTGGGTGAATCGATCAGTTGGGAAAATGTTTACGTATTCGACGCTAGCTCGTATTTTTTATTATATTCTGCTAAATTAAAGTTCAAGTTCAGTATATTTAATTTCCTGTTCTGAATCAATTACTCTTTTAATAAAATAAGAACAATTGCAATTTAAACCAATAAAATAGTTCAGTGTTTATTGCTTTATATTAATAATAATATAGTTATTTATTTAAGGCCACAAAAAAGGCAGAACACACAATATGTACAATAATAAATACTAATAATACATCACAAGGAATATAGTTGCATCTTCTAGCTAAAACTGCAGCAAAATAATTCCAACCAACACTTTCATAATATGCTAGATGTTTTATTTCAATAAAAAATCTGGATTTTATAGACCCTGCAACCACCAAAACACTGCAACCAAAAACGGTCATCCAAAGATGACTGTAAAGGAATACTTTAATGATATGAAAATATTTAACTCTCACCGTATTATTATTGCATACTAAGATAATATTATTTAAGTGGGGTACGTCATTATGTGTTAAATACTTCCTATGTAAGAAACGGCCTTGATGTGTATGTAAGTTATATACAGCAATAAAAGATTACAGATTCTATATGCACTGCAAAAGTAAAACAATGTCTGTACAATTTTGGATTTTAAGTAAATACATCAAAAAGTAACTGTATCGGATGTGTGAAATAAACTCTATCGGTTATTGTGTTCTTACTTCGATACAAAAATAAAGGGTGGGTACATCACTAGCGTAGTGTTGACAGAATGTTGTTGTACTGAGAGTAGGCTAAATGTTCTGAAGAAAAGGAAAATAATGTGAAAAATAATGAAAATGTGATCTATATTATATTATATGACGTGTCGTAACTTATTTATTTAATATTTGGACGTTATTATATAGAAATCTTGTGTATAATAACACAAGTAATGCCAAAAGTGAATGTTATATTATAGTGCGTCAGCTTACAATCTGTTGCATTTTTCGTAGTGTTTAGTACATCCTTCCATAAAAATTCAAATTGTTTTTAAAATTTTGGGCCCTGAAAGATTGATTATAACGTGAAAATGTCGAGCGTTAATTGAGCGTGTATCGTGTGGATTGTTTTCTGGTGATGTCGGATTGAGACCTGTTCACTATGGAGTGGTTCAGGCGCCACTTTTTGCCTGGCCGCCTGTTCAGGGCACTGCGTCCCGCGCAAAGTGAGTCCTTCTCCACCAGCGATCGTCCCATCTTATCTTCGACTTCATGTTAGTATGCATTTCCACTAACTTTTAACTATCAATGGTATCATGACACTGTAGAAACTGTATTTCAATCTAAGTGTAGCAGATCAAGTAAATTATTAATGAAACTCATGTATTATTGGCATAATACTTACAGTAAATATTTAATTTTGTTAAAATAGTTTAGTTAACAGGAAGAATTTGAATAGTGTTTCACTTAGTTATTATAATATAAAGACAAAGTAATACTTGATAAAAAACACTGATTGCTTATACTATAGCAATCTTAATCCTACTAAGTGTTCTGCGCTTAAGCAGATATGATTGTATTTCGGGAACTAAAATTCCCAAAATACAATAGTTATTATTAAAAATAGTACCTGATGCACAACAGTGTATTATAATGTAAAAAATACATTTTGCTGTTCTACAACTTGTTAAGTTAAGTTTAGATGTCTACAGTGTTTTGATAAGTATAATCTTTCCTTCTGTGGCTTCTATATAATTTTGTGTTAAGAATTATGTTATTAACACAAGGTAAAATGGGTCTTAAGGGTTAAAATGTTGACTAAAACTATATTAATGACATAGAAATTGGATCAATTGGAGCATGTACGAGATGGTAAATGGGTGTGAGTGAAGCAAGAGAGATTTGTCAGGATCGTTCCAGATAGCAATCAATAGTCTCTGCATATCCCGTTAGGGATGCAGAGGTGAATATGCATATGTGAATTGGATGAATACAGGGCACTTACATATAAAACAGTTATATGGCTTAAAAAATTTTGAACTAAGTTCTCTATGTCATAGAAGTCCTACGTCTACAATTTTGGAGATGATTACTGAAGAGCTCTCTCTATGCTACAAGGTTCTTATTATTGAATAATAGATTAGATTAACAATGGATTAGATTAATAGGATAAGAGTTATATGATTGAATAATGGATAAGATATTAATCGTCATTCATCTTGGGCCAATTGCGATCTAAAAAAAACTGCTTAAACTGGTAGACCAATTATGGTGCAAACTGAAGGAGAAAACACACACATAAGCTTCACGACTTGTGTATACACACTCCCTTTTTATTCTGGTGGGGAAGTCAGAGGCTTGAGCCCATCTCCGAATTATCGTAGGCATTTTAGCTATGGGTCACTTGAAGCCCGCATTTCACTAGATAGACAGTGCCCAATGTGATAGGTAGTGAACCGTATTGCAGTATATAGGCACTAGCTATTACCTATCCCGAGGGATAGGCAGGTTTCGTCACAATTTCATTCATTTGTATATGCCAGAGCCGGAATTTGAACCTACGACCTTTCTAATAAGAAGTAACTAAGAGGTGTTACCTACTTGGCTACAGTCGCTATTCTAACTACTAATTATTATTATTATATCCTCTTAACTAACTACAGAAATATACTTACTTAACTAGTTCAGGGTTAAAAAAATTTACTGTTCCAAAATTTCTTTTAATATTTTATATCTTTTATAGACTGGACAGAATCTTGGGATAATATCTGTTTGGTCTCCTTTAGCAGTAAGGAGGTTGTAATGGACAAACAAATTTCTTATAGTTATAACTAACTACTTACTATAGTTAATTATTTAATAATAGTTAAGTAGTTTATGATAATAAATAACTATTTGGTGATAGATTGGTAATCCATTATTCAATGGATTTCATTTTAAGCTTACTTACTAGTTATGTTGGAATAAAGAAGAGCCAGTTATTTTTACATGTATAGGTTCGGATGTTACATTATATCTAGAGTAGCATGGAATTTTATATTGTTAAATAACTGCTCATGAGTAAACAATAATATACAAAGTAGTAACTAACTAGGTAACAATTATGGTCATGTCTGCAACTGTCAAAACAGTGTATGATAATGAAGATATAATGCCGCTGTTTGTTTTGTTGCTAAATTAGGAAAGGGGGACCATGTTTGGCGCTTACCACAATTAATGTCAAGGTTGGTTTGTTTGTGGTATCTGACTGATAACAGACAGTTACATCACTATGTTCGTCTTTTTGTGCAATATGGATAACTAGATACATTTTTTTAAGGTTCTATGTGAAAATGGGTAATGAGACAGGTTTCATACTTACAGACAGGGTAATTTCATACTTATGCATACTTACCTCCTTTTATCACTAAGGTTGACAGTATCTTTGAGAGCCAATTTATGCAACTAGGTATTTTCTATTATAGTTAACAACAATGTAATATAAAGTTACAGGTCTAATAAAAACTATTTTACTAAAAATCCCCTCACTGACCTTTAATATTAACTAGTTATTATACTTTGATAACATCCAAAGTATAATAACTAGGTACTGTAAAATAATGTAAGTAACTAGTTATAAGGAAGCTTACTGAAAAAAATCTCTTTATCCGTAAAAACCTCATATGACTTAGTTATTGGGAAGAGAAGCAGTCATTGAGCAAAATATTTATTGTCCAATGTATCAAAACATCGCGTTATTAACTATCCATTCGTTTTCGCTCACACTGTAAAATATTTTAATGTACCTATTCAAGTGAAAAATCTGTACAAAAAATATTATTTTTATCATCCAAAAGTTTTGTACGTAAATAATATTATTTCTTTTATTCCACGAACCACGTAGTGTGTACGAGGTATTTGTGACAGGTGCGTCCTCGGTAATTCCTTCACAACAATCGCACGCCCACATCTCAGAACGGGTGGGCAGTAACCAAGGACTCCCTTTTTCCGATTTAACATTTTACTAGTTAATACCTCACCCATTGTTAGTGAATTCGTATTTTTATTTCCGACATTGACTGGTCCATCCTTTCGCCGCTTCCAAAAATATTTGTTGATTGAAATAAACGCCCTTCCACTCAATAATTTACGCGACCACCTTGCCCGTTCTCACGTTTTACTAATTTTAGACCGCTTCCCTTGAATAAATTCCCGGGGTCTTTAAACTTACATTTCTTTCTCCACAATACGTAGGTAGATTCTTATGAAACATGTACATACATGTACCTAACTATAACCGCCGTGCGTGTATAAGGGTGTGTAGTTAATATGAGACGAAACTCGTTTGTCAGGATCGGGACAGATGGGGATCCGTGATCTCTGCCTACCTTTCTACAGGGAATCGGGCGTTATGTGTATACAATGTGTATTACTCGTATAAACGTGTACGTAAGTAACGATGTGCATTGACGTAGCAGTATGCCTCTGTATAGAGAGAGACTATGTATTTCATTTGAAACTAAGTTTGAAAAGGTCATACTTCGACGACTTAGACATGATATGTGGATGGACATTAATAGACTTGAAAAAATACATGATATGTGTTATCCTATGCTATTCTGGCAAGTAAATAGAATATTCTGAAATGAAAGTGTTAAGTTTTGCGTTTCATCACATAATATCTTAGTGAGGTAAGGCTCTAACGATGAATCTTTTGGTCAATGGACTAGCAACTTGTCACTAATATTCTATTTTAATGATATCACTATCCGCATAACTAGGTTTGCTATAAGTGACTAACGTGATAGTTTATTTTTCTTCTTCTTTCTTTCTTCATTCGTCCATCTCGAAAGGATTTAGTGCCGTGTAGGTTTAAATATAGTTATAGTGATAAATAAAAAAGAGGTTTACGCAAGTATAACTAGTACGTGTGATACAAAAGTATTTAGTTAACTATGAAAAACTGTATTATTTGATAGTTATATGGGACATGATGAATGTTTGCACTAATCTATGAAACATGAGAGCATGTGACGTAATATACGGTAGTAACAATTACTACAATGTAACGGACCGGACGTAGTGATCGTAAAAGATCTAAGTATAGAGCAAAGTCAATTTTAATTGAGCTTTGTTGCTACTGTAATAATGATGGTCACCTATCTGTAAGGATGATGAGGATGATGTATGAGATGGATGTGATTGGTATGTGAAAGATATAAAATTTATTATGAAGAACCTTCGATGTTAGATACATGTTGCAAAACGGTCTTGTAATCATAGATGCCCACCTAGCAAATTAGTTGCAGTCTGCGATGTGATTTATCCTTATGAGTGGGTTAAGCTAGCTAAGAACTGCATAAATTTGAACAGATGTTTATTTATGCTAAATATTAGTTATGAGATAGTTAGTTAATAGTGGTGTTATAACAACAATCACAATAACTGGTTTCGTTATAGGTATTGCACGTGGTTTGGGCTCTCATAGTATTCTTATATCTGTGTTACCTCTAGATAACTAACTAAATAAACTTAGGACCACATTATGCACATCAACCTTTACGTTATGCATGTGTTGAGATGCGGATTTAAAGCAACGAAAGGAAAATGAGCTATAAAACCTACGAAATAGGAACGTTGGAATTTTGACTTCTGCCGGTTGCGGAAAACCTTATTAGTTTATCTTATCACATTAATACCTATTTTCACGAAATATCTGTCTCTATATTGCCATAAGATTATTGATAATGCTATGCGTAATCGGTAACTAATATAGTTAGTTATTGTCCGATGGTCAATCGATAGATATTCGATCTTTAAAACATTACAATAACTTAATCCCGTCAGTGTATCGAATACTCATGAATGACTATTGTAGAAACGTTTTACATTGGGTTGGCTATAATGCTGGAACAAAAGTGAGTGACCCTGTTAGATACGGGCTTATAGGAATGACATCATCCGCATCTCTACCCTGATGTTTGTTCCCTAGGACGCACCGAATTATACGAATGACGTCATTAAATATTTGGGACAGCAATCAATGGGTTCTCTAATGAAAGGGTCTATATGTACCGAAACGATATTAGTAATAATATATATAACTAGTTAACTGCAAAATATTTTTACAGTAACTAGCTATTTTATTAATAATTTTAAACTGAGTTATTGTTTTGTTATGCTTGGTGCATAAAATTATTCTTATTAAAGTTAGTCATAGAACTTAGTAATTTTTATTTATTTTATTTATTTATTTAAGTATGTTTATTGTTAATAACTTAACTTATTAACAATAAACATACTTAAATAAATAGAGTTTAGTTTTCTCTTAACAGGAATATTATTAAGTCTTTGAATCATATATACTCAGTTAAAAACTCATAACTACTTACTCGTACATAGTGCCCGTAGTAGTGTCCAGGGAGTTCGAAATGACTTGACCCCCATTATAAGTGACCCAATGGTTTTGCGCGTATAAACTACATAGTTAATATGTTCTTCTATATAGTTAGTTATAAATGTCTCTAACGATGTAGTTATTTGACTAAGGGCGAATTCAAATTCGTTGCAAATTGTATACAATTAACTATACGTAGTTATACAAATCTAACTGTGTAATGTGTAGTTTTTTGGTTCTCTTCTGTATCTAAAATGGTTTCGATATAGGAATTTTATGCCAATGTGGTATACCTTTAAAAGCACACATTTTACGCTCCTTTAATATAGTTAGTTATAACGTTTTAGCGTGAAGAATAGAAGAGCATGTACGAGAAGATTAGAAGGGTGTGAATAAAGCAAAAGAGTTTCTCAGAATCGTTCCAGGCAGCGATCGATAGTCTCTGCCTATCTTGTGGACGTAGAGACGTGAATATATGTATGTATGGTACATTGCAGATGAGGGGACACGGAGCCGAGAGGCGGCGGGCGCTCCGCACCGCGTGGTGCGTCTCATGGACCCAGCGGCCACCGGCAAGAACAACAACGCCGTCACCACTGCCAAGTACACGTGAGTACACCTCATCATTCGGCCCTTGGGTAACAATATTCTGGGGATAAACGTGGCTTAAGTTACATCTTACTACGAAAATGAGCTCTTTGAAAATTATTAATCTAAACAAATTGTATCCTATCAGGAAAAGCAAAAGTTATGGTTTAGTGAGCAATGTAGTAGTTCCCCGACATCAAACATTCCTAAATTAAGGTATGTTCTCCCCTTTGGGATAGACACAACCTTGAGGCACATTTTCCCGATCACATTTATCGTGATTGCAACGGCAGTATTTGTCGAACATTTATTCCCGAGTATTTGTTTAACCATTACGACATTTTTGGGCCACTTTTCCTTAAGATTATGAAAATCGAAATGAGTTACTCGGCATAGGAGACATTGAGCTTTCGTTGCCTGTCTGTTGAATCGACCTACTAAAACTTCAAAGGCAAATATCTCGTATATAAATAACGAACACATTGTCAAATTTCCACAACGTCGAGATCAATCATAAACATTGGCGTTGTTACGCAAAAAAAAACTTCTTTATTACACTATGTTTTGTTGGAAATATTTCCTAGGCAAATGGTGCGGGTTTACTCGTTTAAAAGTCCAATATAAGTGGTTTGTCAGGATCGGGACAACTGGGGATCCGTGATCTCTGCCTACAGGGAATCAAACGCGATGTGTATGTTGTATGTAAGTCCAATATGTTTAATACAGTGCTGTGAAGTTGATCTCTGGTATCATTTTATCATACCTTAGAACCTATTCATTAGAATTTTTTCGTATGTACTATAAAAAAACAACGAATAGTGTAACGGTTTGAATAGTAATTGTTATCATTACTATTTGTTCAAAATTTAGCTCTGTACATACAGTGCTTTCGTTATCAGTGAGATACGCCCCATATATTTTTCTCATCATTCTTTCAGTGCGTGAACAGACGAAACCGTATGCTATTTGGCCTGTAGTTTCTTTTGACTTAAAGATCAGACTGGTATTATGCATTCAAATAATGACGTCTAAATGTTATGTTTTGTTGCTATCATGATATCATACTCTCACATCATAATAATTTTAATAGTGATAACATAGACGTTCTAGGTATATCAAGTTATTTCCGACGCAAGACAATGACTAATTGTACAAAAAAACCCACCGCAACCATGTTTATGATAAGAAAGCACACTTTGAATTAGATAGCAACTTCAAATTTCTTTTAGTCTGCTAAAACACTCTAAGTAGGATTCCTGTGTGACATCTAACGGTAAAATGTTAGTCAATTACCGAATGACACTCTGTGACCGGTAATATTACCACCACGTCACATAATATTTTGGCATCAGCTGACATTAGACTGACAGTTATTAACAAGCATTGATTAACGGATAGATGGTTGTTCTAGTACGGACATTAAATAGCGTCTGCGCATTGTTTTCAAATAAGTATGTATGGATATTTTTTTTGAAGTTTGGTACATATATTAATTATATACACAGCCGTGGGTGATTGTAGTATACTACCAACTCTGATGTTTTAAATACATACAGATGGTATTAGCAAATGCCCATAATGTTACACAAATAATACTTCTATGTACTAAGTACCGAGACTAGGTTGTCCACTTTAAGGGTTGCTATGAAAAAACTTAGTGGCGCCCCCATTATTTTCTACTCTTTTTTGCCAAGCTGTACGTTACGATGTACATTGTGAATCTTTTTTCTAGTTTTTAACGGGGACAAAGAAACTAAGTTAACTTAACCGCAATATGTTGTGCTTTTAACTTGAGGCTTTTTTCCTCGAATATCATGCAATATAGAGTCTGTTACAATATGATACATGTATATTAAAATAAATCACGGTTCCCTCGACAGCATTATTATATTGCTTCGTGGAACAAACGAACAAATTGTGGAATTCGCTGATTCCAGGGCTGCGAGTGGCGTCTGGCCAAGCGCCCGAAATATATATTGCGCACGCGTAAACAATGCTTGCAATTCGAACGAGCTTTTACGATGTCCTACAACTATCGTCTCCGCACCTGGTCTCCTGGGAACATGGTCATACTGATAGGCTCGTTAGTCTGGTGACTGATCAAGACATACATACACGTCACGCCTGATTACGGATACGGAGATATTACGGATCTGTACCGATCCTGACAAACTACTTTTGCTGCATTGAGATTAATACAGGAGGTGTATCAATCATACACACACTCGGCGGTTATAGGTACTTCTAATGTTACCCTTTTTCAATAAGGCATTTATCTGACTGTCGTGTGCCCTATTGGGTCGGTCTCTACGTAACCGACCTGGTGAATACTAAGCTTCAAAGTCTAGTCAAAAATCATAGATCAATGTAGAGATCTTCTTACGATCGCAATTGCGCGGCACCCGTTTAAATCCTTTGGCCTTTAAGGTGAGTGTACGGAGAATGAATAACGTGTGAGTAGGGCAAGAGAGTTTTCAAGATAATTAAATGTGGCAATCGATAGTCTCTGCATATCCCGTGGTAGAGGTAGGTAGAGGCGTGAGGACTTAAAATATTAGGCTGCTATATCGGACTCAAGTCACACTTAATGCTTAGGTTAAAAAGGACTCATTTATCTGAAGAAGTGATTGACATAGACGTAGGAGATATCCTCTATCTATACAATAATATAAAAAAAACTTCGCATTAAGTATCTAACTGTAAATGAACATTAACGTGTAAAATAAAGTTATGAAAAATAATCTACTTAAATAAAATAATCTTTGTTTGAGTGTGGATTTTGTGCTTTGTTTGCTCAGTGATTACCTTACGGTATACTTGTAGCGTCCTACAATTTTCATTGATAACATTTACTCTACTTTTGTTTTAGGATCCGAGTGAGTTTTAAATAAAATGTAATAAGTTTTCTTCTCGGTTTACATGCGCATCTTCGCAAATCCGCCATCATTTGAAGAATTAAGACACAAATCCTTTCTATCACACTAAAAACCTCGCTTCCCGAATACTATATCTGCTATATTATCTCCATTTGACGAGATATCGAAATAATCGAGACATGATAGGATTTATATTGCAATCAGTACAATGTAAATATTTGATACTCGAATTAAATCACAACGTGGTCATAATGAATTAGCGAATCTTTGCATGATATCATCGTTACGTCAATTCGTATCAGTAATTATAAAACATCATTCATCATTACCTTAAAGTAACCATATTTATAGACACATGTACATCTTGCATTCTGAACGTAAAACCGTAGGGATTTTTCCTCATAGATATTAACAGCATAATTACGGACAATGTAGATTCTCACCCTTTCAGTCGCTGCCTACCAGCCTTAACTTCGATGATCGAACGAAAAATGGAATGTCTACTAAGTTACTGTATTTATACATCATATAATATATAGCCGACCTTATTTCTATGATTATGAGGCTTAATAAATAAAGAACAACTAACTATATAATTATCAAATAAACATTGTTTCAATGCCATCTTGAAATGTTCGTTTACCTACATGACTTCTGCTGAAAAATTTTCTCCGTAAAGAATGAATGAATTATAAAAAAAATTATGGCATTATATAACAAATAACATTGGTTTGAAGATTGTGTATCTAGAATGGTAGGATACAGGTTATATTATAAAAAGGCGGCGCAAAATTTAGTACGGATATACAGGGTGGCGCATTCAAAACGGTCAGTATGGGAAAGTCTGAAACTATAAGAGATACGAAGATTTGTTCTTAGGAACCATGTCACCGATTTTGATAAAATGAAAAACTGCATTCATACTTTCTTTGAAAAACCAACTGTATCCAGTCCGGGAATCGAACCCGGTTACTTTGAAAAAGTAAATTGGCCCTTTTCACTTTTTCTTTTTAAATATCGATTGTGTAGGTCTTAAGCTGTAAATGTCTCTATGAAACATGGTGTCGAAAATGAATAAAATGCATTGTTTTGGCATATTTTAGTTTACATACACCGTAACAATATTCAACAGATATGTAAAATTGTCTCCATGGCTGTTTGTTGTTTTGTACTTCCCTACTTGTTACATACACCATATCATGTGGCATTAGCATTGCATTAATCCTTTAAGGAGGTTTTGTTATCTACAGTAATCAAATATTAATAATCTATTGAAAAGTTCACTTAAAGTGACGTGTTAAAACATATTAGAAAATTTCTTGTGGGATTACGTAAAGGGTGAATTTTACAAAACAAGCTATGACACCATTGAAGACCTAAAAGTAGCAATAAAGTCAATTGTAACGCAAATTCACTACATGAAAATACACAATTCAATAGTAAGATCGTTACCTAAACGTGTTGAGTATTGTTTTGAAAACAACGGTGGTCACTTAGAAAACCTACTATGATAAACTAAAGTATGCCAAAACAATGCATTTTATTCATTTTCGACACCATGTTTCATAGAGACATTTACAGCTTAAGACCTACACAATCGATATTTAAAAAGAAAAAGTGAAAAGGGCCAATTTATTTTTTCAAAGCAACCGGGTTCGATTCCCGGACTGGATATAGTTGTTTTTTCAAAGAAAGTATGAATGCAGTTTTTCTTTTTATCAAAATCGGCGACATGGTTCCTAAGAACAAATCTTCGAATCTCTTATAGTTTCAGACTTTCCCATACTGACCGTTTTGAATGCGCCACCCTGTATCTCAAAAGTCTGACAACTTGAAAAAGAATAACATGCACTAACTTTTCCATATTGTTTCGATGTTTGATGTAGTGCGAATTATCTACTATTTACCTTGATTTTCGCAAGAAGTACAGCAGCTACTGTTTTATGGAATCCCCTGGGAAATGTGATTAGTTACCTTACCTATTTCAAAACATCCGAACTACGATTTCAATATTATAATTCTATGATATAGATTTAATATTATATTCGTGTCTCCAAGGTTTCATCCACCGCGTACGAGACAATTACATACAAATAACGCAATGTATATATTAACAATTTGATTTCCCCTCTCTTTACAGATGGGGTACGTTCATACCGCTGTTCCTGTTCGAGCAGTTTCGCCGGTACTCCAACTGTTTCTTCCTGCTGATTGCCGCCCTTCAGCAGATCCCCGACGTGTCACCCACGGGTCGCTGGACCACGCTGACGCCGCTCCTGCTCATCCTCAGCGTCAGTGCTATCAAGGAGATCGTTGAGGATGTTGTGAGTATTCATTTTAGTTTAATTAGATTTATTTATTATTTTTTATTTAAATTGATTAACTGTAATGACAACTTTTCCGGTGGAAATGTTTTTTTTCTTTTTTGACCTTCAATAAGTGATTTTATAATCCTCATATTGAATAAAAAGCATTTCATTTCATTTGATGGGTGTATTACAATGAAGAGGCATGGTTATAAGATGAGTTGAATGTATAAACGTCAAGACAAATGTTTATATATTCTTTCCTTTGTTTTGACTTTACTTATACTATGTTAGTGTCCAGTGCTAGTTTAGGACACAAAATAATACAAACTACTTGTCGTTCTTCCCGACAGGATGCGACTAAGGGACTAGGTGTCAATGGAATCTGTTGGTCTATAGGCTAGGAACCTGTCGCCAATGTTTCATAGAATGCCATTCTGTCAGTCGACGCTCTAGCAACGTGCCACCAGTATTCCATTTTGATACCAATTCTGACATACTATCTTAAGGTATCCAAAGAGATATTTTGGTTCCCATAAACGCGTACGCGAGGTCTCGTTTTCTAGTAAAATGAATAAAAATCGGTAACGGTGAGGGAAAAGATCGTGAGGAAACCTTCCTATCCCTCAGGATATATACGGCGATACGGTTCACTACCTATCACGTTAGGTGCTTTCTATCTAGTGATACGCGGGCTTCGAATAACCCATACCTAACATGCCTTCGAAATTTCGGAGATGGGCATTGAAGTCTCTGACTACCCCGCCATAATAAAAAAGGGAGTGTGTATACACAAGTCGTGAAGCGTATGTTTATGTTATGTTATGAATAAAAATCGCGAGTCTTTCAAATATATTAAAGAATGATGTTTCCAGAAACGGCACCGTGCGGACGCGGATGCCAACCGGCAGAAGACAGAGGTCCTGAGGGGTGGGCAGTGGGTGAGCACGGAGTGGCGGAGGCTGCAAGTTGGGGACGTGTGCAGGGTGCACAATGACCAGGCCTTTCCTGCCGACCTCGTGTTGCTGTCATCCAGGTAAGGAAGTGGTAAAGAAGGAAATACGAAGGAGTCACTTATATGATTTTTTTAAATACGGGTTATTACAAGAACATATACATTCACGTCCTTTAATCATTTTCGGAAGACAGAACGTCGTAAAATTCTCTCTTGGGTCACTTAACATAAATAAATATTTTGTTGTGTAGAAAGGTTGATCCAAAAACATTTTTCTCACCAAAAGGATCCGTTCACACATGCAATAGTTACAATAGTACAACTTTTTATCATATTTTAAATTGAGTTAAGTCATTGCAAGGATGATGATATTTTAGTTCATTCTTGATAAAAAAAATACTGAATTATAAAAAAAATGCTTTTACAATTACCTAGCTGGTCTCCCTGAACTGTCATCATCATCATGTAGTTGGCAGGATAATACTTTTAATGATGAACTTAATGCATTGATTGCGGCGCCCGTAGTACTTCAAAGGCTCAGTTAATACATTCAATTGCCGGTGTTTTGAAACTACTCTTGAATACATAATGTAGCATTGGGTTAAATAATAAATGAGCTTTTTATTTGTACACACTAGCATAGCATAGGCTTGACGACCGCTGACCTTTCGGGGTCAGAGACTTCAGTGATATTTACAAAGTTCTAAGTCCGCCCAGAGCACATTTTTACCAACTATTAGCCGATGGGCTAGCGACCTGTCACCAATTCTTTATTAATGATCTCAATACCCAGATTCGAAAGCAGAAAGTCACCAAGGTTATATTAATATATACTATAGACTGTCATGTGAAGGGGATTGACATAGTACCGGGGCTGTAGACTTGAAATTTATTCGAGGTTATTTACTCCGAAAGGGATTAAATACGATGTGAATGTATATTCTCATATCCTTCTTAATACTACGTATACCCGCCTTGAAAGCGAACAAGGGCAATGCGGTATAAGTTTAAGTATGGACTGACTGTTCGGTTTGGCAGAAGAGAAGGCGACAAAGATGAGGGGTTATATCCACCCCGAAAGGGATTAAAAACGAATGTATAAGTATCGTTATCCCGTGTTCCAGCGAACCAATGGGCATGTCATTCATCGAGACCTCCAACCTTGATGGAGAGACGAACCTGAAGATCCGCCAGGCGGCGCAGGAGACGCTGCCCCTCAAGAGCCCGCAGGAGCTGCAGGCGCTGCAGGCTGAGGTGCTGTGCGACCACCCCAATAGACACCTGTACCAGTTCAACGGCCTCTATCGGGAGCATCTCAAACAGTGAGTTGTTAAAAAGAGATATTTGTTTGTGTAGACACAGCCAAATAATATATAAAATTTGATTAAAGAATTCTAGCTTTATGTAATATCTCCTAGCATGAATATCAATTTAGTATCAAATTAAAATTATCAACCTATAGGTTGCTAGCCCATATGGTAATCTTTTAATCATGATTCAATTTATCCCTAGCCTAAGAAATATCGCGGAAGTTAACATTCTATCTCACATGAGACTGCACAATATTTTAATCCAGAAGGTTAATGGGTGTGAGTGCAGCAAAATAGATTTGTCACCCGTTCCAGGTGACGATCGATAGTCTCTGCCTATCCCGTTGGGGACGTAGAGACGTAAATATATGAATATATGTATCCTATACTATTAAACAACCTGATTATAAAATGTCCGTTTCCATTGTCGCGGCAGGGGCGTGCCGTTGGCGTTGGAGCAGACGCTGCTACGCGGTGCGCGACTTCGCAACACACGCTGGGTGGTGGGCGTGGTCATCTACGCCGGACATGACACCAAGCTCATGCAGAACTCTACCAAAGGTAAACAATGGTAACAGTTGAATGGATAATTTCTAAAAGGAGATATGTCACAGTGTAACTAAAAGGAACATGTGCTCAGAAATTAGCTATTCGGTTAACACGGATGAATTTTCGTACATATTATTTTTTTCTAACGATATAGGAAGTATGAAGGGATTATCTCTCTACTTATTTCTTACGAGATGACACGAATGTTATATAAAAAGCCTAGTTAGTTTTTCGTAAAAAGAGATGTAATTTTTTTTATACCGAAACATTTGAGTTTTCACCATCGTCTATATCGAGAAATAAGCAGATTTCCTCACGATGTTTCCCTTACATGTTCCATTGTACTTATTCTCTTACTAATTGTTACAGCGCCGCTGAAGCGGTCGTCGGTGGACAAGGCGACGAACACGCTGATCCTGCTGCTGTTCGGGCTGCTGCTGCTGCTGGCGCTGGTCTCCGCCATCTTCAACGAGATCTGGCACCGGTGGCACCTCAACGCCAACTGGTACATCGCCCAGTCTGCAGGTAAACCACCCTTTAGACGATTGTTTAATTTATTTACTTGCAAGGGGCTACTTAATTTGCAGTAAGTGTCTGGAGTATTATCATATTGAGGTTTACTTATTCCTGATAATTGTCAGTTCAATTGTTGTAATGACGTCACGCCTGTCAGATTATGTACTTACTATCGTACAAACACGTGTCTTTGAAACGGCCATAGAATGACAACTTCCGCAATTGCGGAAATTGACACACGAATCTGTCAATAAACGTACGCGTTCAGGTGTCCATCTCCACAAATGCGAAGGTAGTAATTCTATGGCCACCTCGAACCCACGTGTTAACCAGATAGTCAGTACTCGATGTGACAGGTGGTAAGCCATGTCGCCATTTAGAAGCACTAACTATTATCTGTTCGGGGAACAAGTAGGTTTCCTCACGATGTTTTCCCTCACCGTAGTATTCGACACGTTTCGTAAATGTTATATATGTTATATGTCTGAAAATATATTATTGTCACATTGAGTACAGTCTGATTATAACGTGGCTTTAACATCGCTATACAATCTCGAGCCACTCAATTGCAGAGATACCTAGGCGAAGCTATTACCCCGCAAGTCATTAACCCTTGCGGGGGGTAATCAGCAAACGTGGAAGAGTCTTTTATATTGAGTTTTGCTTTCCGTCCACAGAGCAGCGCAGTAACTTCCTGTACTCGTGTCTGACGTTCCTGATTCTGTACAACAACCTCATTCCCATCTCGCTGCAGGTCACCGCAGAGATAGTGCGATTCTTCCAGGTAAACTCATTCATTCATTGGTTTCAAAATAAGGCAACTAATCATATTATACATGAAAACACAAGTACAGACAGCCTAGTGCATTATAGTTCACAGTTATTGCAACTTTTTATGAAATGTATGATTAGAATTGAAATAATGAATAAAAAAATTGACGGTGACATTTCGGAATATACATCTAATACTACTTCATAGTCTAAGCCTATCCCGTTTGGTAACTAGAAGCATCAATAAATCGACTGTAGATAGGTTATCTTACTTATGTATCATTTTTCATCTTCACATGAGAGCGATTAAGTCCTAAAAAATGGAGAAAAACATACATACACATTACGCCTGATTCCCTGTAGTGAGGTAGGCAGAGATCACAAACCTATCCTACCTAGACCTATCCCGATCCTGACAACCCATTTTCGCTTCTTGGCACTCATACACACTCTGCTGTTTTAGGAAATCCAACCAAAATCCATTTTATTTTTATAAAATCTAATCATTGTTAGAGTTTTGTGACTTACCAATTTAGAAAATCTATCAATAGTTCGTTTTTATACTATTTTTTTCAATATGTCTAACAGTCTTATGTGCGTTACAGGCGAAGTTCATAGCATCAGACCTGCAGATGTACTACGACGTGACAGACAGGTGTGCCCTGGCCCGTACATCCAACTTGAATGAGGAACTGGGCATGGTTCAGTACGTATTCAGCGACAAGACCGGTACCCTCACCGCTAACCAGATGGAGTTCCTCAAGTTTTCCGTGGGACAGGTCAGAGTACATACCTACATACATACGCTTCACGACTTGTGTATACACACCCTTTTTTATTATGGCGGAGTAGTCAGAGGCTTGAATACCCATCTCCGAAATTTGGAAGGCATGTTAGCACGTTGGGTGCTGTTTATCTAGTGATACGCGGGCTTCGAATGACCCACGTCAGAGTCACCGTTCAAATATTTTTTATTTAATATACAGTAATAGTACATTCATAGAGTTGAGATATATTGATATATTCAGACTCACTTGTTCTTGTAAGTCTAGGAATGACACGTGTTAGGATTTTAATTAATGATACAAAGAAAATCGTAAAGGACTTCTTACTTCCAAGCATAATTTACCTACTTTTCAATTATAGTTAATAAGTTACTTTTAATTCTATTGTACTAGTTATACTAAAATAAATTATTCTTAAGATTTAAGCTCATTGTTAATGTAAATCTATTATCTTTTTAAATATTACTATCACTTTCAATTAATCCTTTGATAACCCATCTATACCACATAATATACAGGGCTTACTGTTTAATATTAATATCAAATATTTCACGACGTTAGGTGTACCTATAACCGCCGAGAGTGTATGAGAAGATGTATGAATGTCAACGAAGCGAAAGTGGTCTCAGGATCGGGACAAATGGGGATTCGTGATCTCTGACTACCCTATGTAAATATTTCAATTTTTAATGATATCTGAAAGAACTTACTTACTTAAACCAAGTTCCCATTGCACATCTACAGACAGTATACTCGCGGCGCGTAGGCGAGCAGCCCTTTGAAGAGACGCTCGCCTGGCAGCACCTTAAAGGCGGAGGCTCACAGGGGGCAGCCATAGAGGAGCTGCTCGTGGCCTTGGCTGTATGCCACACTGTCATCACGGAGAAGGTCAACGGCTCTGTACGCTACCACGCTGCCTCCCCAGGTAAATAAGCAAGCTCTAAAGGTGTTAATTAGTTTTTAGGTAAAAGAATGCGAACTGGTAGATGTTCTACACAAGGTTTTTTATACGACGTGGTAGGCTTTAAGCTAAATAGTATGCTATTCACATGATAGGCTAGGTAGACGTAGACTGGAAAATGATTAATACATGTAATATACTGCTATGGTTCTGGCTATGAACCCGGCATATCTTAGAAAGCGATTATAGCTTGCAAAGTGGTAGGGTAATAGAATCTATGGAGTGAAGAGCTAGCACAAATGTTACTAATATTCTGTATCAACACCATCATGACCTCAATAATTATGCTAAAAGTAACAGAATATAAAATAGACAAATATAACAGAGACAGCTGTTACAGAGAATCTATGCCTGCCCTTCTAGCGCTCATTCCGAAAACAAAAGGGACGCTAACGTATATGTACATATGTATATAACAATCTGATTCGACCATATCTCCTACCCTCAGACGAGCGTGCCCTAGTGGAGGGTGCGGCGGCGTTCGGCTACCGGTTCGTGTCGCGTTCGCCCAACAGCATCACGGTGGCCACGCCCTCTGGCAACAGGTCTTATGAGGTGCTGGACATCATAGAGTTTACCTCCTCGCGCAAGCGGATGTCTGTTATAGTTAGGTGTGAAAACGGTAAGATGTTTTGGTTCTGTCTGTTTAGATGTTAAGGTGTTTATACATTTAATATGAATGCCAAAAGTGGCAAACAAAATTTGGTGTCCTTAATTTTTGTACTTTTCGTAAAAGGATTAAAGGTTGTGAATGTAAATTTTATTTAAATATAAAAGGACAGAACTTGTTCTTGGGTAAAGAATAAAAGTATTTACTCCTTCTTAAATAATAATATTAAGTATTTATTCCTATCTCGTGTCCTTACCTCACATATATTATTGCTACTAAGTATGTCAAATAATTTTTTTTTGGGGTCTCACTTTTGGGGACGTCTTTTTTATTCTTAAAAACTGCTTTTTTATAGACGAAATAAGGCTATACTGCAAGGGCGCGGACGCCATGCTGTTCCCGCGGCTCTCGGAGGCCGGCTCCCAGCACCAGCAGGTGACGCTGGAGCACCTCGAAGCCTTCGCCAGGGAGGGGCTCAGAACCCTCGTGTACGCCATGGCTGTCATACCCGAGGAGAAGTATAAGGTTAGTTGGTGGCCATAGAACCACTAAATCCACAATTGCAAACATTGAAGCGAGATATGAAAATTGTATAGGTGGGTCTACGCTAGACGAACCGAGCACGAGCGGAGCACGAGCCGAACACAATTCGTATAGTGTGGACCGACCTACAAGCCTCGAACGAGCGCGCTGCGAGCATTTCGTTCGTGCTCGGCTGCGTTCCGCCTGTTGTCGGTTTTTTGACGAACACAAAGGGTTAAGGGTTGATATGGGACCCAAAACATGAGGATTACTATAAAAAAAATAAGAAGAGTGATGCATGGTCTCGTATATAAATTTTGTTGATTGGATCTCATTTTATATATACGTATATTTGTAGATCCCCATCGTCTTCGCCTTTTTCTATATTTGCTGACCACCGCTATAATAATCGCTGCAACAGCAGCGGCTGCTGCAATATAATTATTATTATCGTCCATATTCGCCAAGAGCCGCGAGCACACTGCGGAAAACTGCGTTCGAGGACAGTGATCGTTGTAGGTTCGTTGTACGTCCACACTTGACACCGTGAACGACGAAACCTGAATGGCTCCGCTCGTGTTCCGCTCGTGCTCGGTTCGTCTAGCGTAGACCCACCTTATGTCGTAAAGGAACTATAAGTACTAAGTAGTATATAACTGTTTCAGCTTGAATTATCTTGAGCAATTTTCAAAGAACATAAAACAGACTCATTACAATCGTTTCATTAATTACTCAATAACGTACAATCTTTGATATTTAAAGTCAATCAGTCCTTCGTGACTATCAGGTCGAATACAGGCACAGAATATCAACGACTGTTTTAAAAATTGAAATTTTTTATACGACATAAATTATAGTTCTTTCTTTCTACAGGAATGGGCGCCGACGTTCCGTGACGCGTGCGCCGCGCTCTCCGAACGGGAAGAGGCGCAAGAGAAAGCAGCCGTGCTCATAGAGAACAACATGAGTCTCTTAGGGGCCACCGCCGTAGAAGACAAATTACAGGACGGCGTACCTCAAACCATAGACACACTATTACGAGCTAATATCAAGATCTGGGTACTGACGGGAGACAAGACAGAAACGGCCGTGAATATAGCCCACTCGGCGCATTTGGTTAAGTCCAGCACTGCAACCATGTATCTGCAAGAGGGCAGCCTGGATGCGACGAGGGAGGCCATCGCCCGGCAGCTGGAGCAGGTTAAGAATCTAGGTTAGTAATGGCGCTCATTGTGCAACTAATGAAGGTGTAAACGTGGCGCACAAGAACTGTAATATAAGGTTTATATGATACGCTTTTAACTAATTAATATAACATAAGCGTTGTGGTCTCTAGTAGTGGCTTAATGAAAGCCACGAATGACCCCTTGTGGCGTACCCTTATGTCTAGCAGTGGACTGTAATAGGCTGATTGATTGAAGCCATACGAAAGTGACCAATTTGATATTGCTAGAGAGCTTAATCCCTCTTACAAGCGTTGACTATTTGATTTGATCTGTGGCAGGTACGGATGCAGACGTGGCGCTGGCGGTTGACGGCGCAACGCTGACGTACGCTCTGGGCTACGACCTGACGGACGCGTTCGTGGAGCTGTGCCTCGCGTGCCGTGTTGTGCTCTGCTGCCGGGTGTCACCGCTGCAGAAAGCTGAGGTACAATGCACACAATATTACGCAATACACAACTCGATGAACTCAATGTAATGATATATTTCGAGTGTTTCGATGTAGAGGGTTATGGGTAGATCGTAAATTTTATTTTTGTTGACTTTCGTTTCATTAACATCCATCGACCAGCGTGTCCTTAGCGGTTAATGAAGTAACAAATTTTTTTATTGATTTACTTTAAATGTTGAGTTTAACGCCATCGCCCTGTTTATTTGTACTCTGTGCTTAATAGGACCCCTTTACACCAGTAGTGCTATAGGCAGATTATATAGCAAGGGATTTGAACAGAACAGTACTGTAGGTCATTCTGTATAAAATATATATTACACACTTTATAAGAAAAAGGTACTTATTGCGTATATTTTATAAACAAAGTTTGTTACCCGACGTTTCGGTCATGTTACAATAACCATATACTCGAAAAATCCCCTTCTCTTGTAAAATGTTTCTATAAGTTACTCTATACAGCCCTTCACTTAACTATGCACGTCTATCGCAGGTGGTGTCTCTCGTGAGCCAGCGCACGGGCGCAGTGACCCTGGCTGTGGGCGACGGCGCCAACGACGTGGCCATGATCCAGCGCGCCTCCGTCGGCGTCGGCATCTCGGGCGTCGAGGGGCTGCAGGCGGTCTGCGCTAGCGACTACGCGGTAATACACACTTCTATACATGAGCCGTATCGTGGCTTAACACACTGCAAAGGCTAAGTCATATTTAGCGAAGTGATATAGTTTATTAAGTTACGGTGTTTGCGGTAAACTAAGTCATATTCATAAAAAAGTACGAATTAGGCGGTAAAATTTAAACCACGATGTTTGCAAAGGTTGTAATAATAGTTTTTTTATGTGTGTTGGAGGCAACTTTGTATAATATTTAGGAATTATGTAATTGAAAGAAAAAACCTTAAAATTTATCATTTATGTATTATTAGTATAATCGTCATATATTAGTATTTATGATTAGTAACAGGATTTTGGATTGCCATTCCATCTTTTCAAAATTATAAAATTTTGATAAGAAAAATAGATAATAGAATAACTTTTTGTTGGTATACTTAATAAAATAAGTGATAGTAACGAGTTTATCACACCTATTTACTGAATATGTACATAGTTACATTCTTCTCAAGTTCAAACCTATACAGAACTCGTCATCTGATTCTCTTGTTTGAAGCTTTCGATCTATATACTAAGTACGCATGTACCGGCGTTTCAGGTAGCACAGTTCCGGTTCCTGAGCCGACTGCTGCTCGTACACGGCGCGTGGAACTACTCGCGCATCGCCAAGCTCATCCTCTACTCGTTCTACAAAAACATCTGCCTTTACGTCATCGAGCTATGGTTCGCCATCTACTCTGCCTGGTTCGTATTTCTTATGTGAGGTGTTTTAAATTGTAGCAATAATGGAAATAACACATTACAATATATACATGTTTCGTTAGTGCATGAAGATTTATGTGACACAATTCGGCAAAGAAATGAAGTCATTTCGTTTTAACCTATAGTAAAATATAAACAGACTACTACTTTACAATGTTAATTTCTTAAAAACTCTTATTTAATACCAATCTTTATGACATCACAACCCCAGTATTTATTCTAAACAATAACCAAGAAGATACTAAATCACCGAAGTTCTTTCCACCCCGAAAGCTACTCAATGACATGAATGTATATGTATCTAATTACATTTAGATTGCAGTTATGTATTAATTGTATTACGTAGCGTGTCCTTGAGAAAACCGATCTCCACCAGTGAACAAATACTGATTGACTTTATTAAAATGCAGGTCGGGCCAGATCCTGTTCGAGCGCTGGACGATCGGCATGTACAACGTGATCTTCACGGCGCTGCCGCCATTCGCCATCGGGCTCTTCGACAAGGTGTGCTCAGCCGAGGTGATGGTTAAACACCCGGTACTCTACATCCCGTCGCAGCGCGGCCTCATGTTCAACATGCGCGTGTTCTGGGCATGGGTGGTTAACTCCCTTGTGCATTCTGTGATGCTGTTCTGGCTACCAGCGCTGCAGATCCAGCCCAACGTGCTCTGGGGCAATGGCCAGTCGGATGGCTACCTGGTTCTGGGCAATTTCGTCTACACCTACGTGGTGGTGGTGGTCTGCCTCAAGTCGGGCCTCGTCACTAGTTCGTGGACGTGGTTGACGCATATATCCATCTGGGGATCCATATTGTTGTGGGTCTTCTTTATGATTGCGTACAGGTGAGTTTTTACTACCACTTCGATTAATTGGAAACCTTTTTTCTAATCTAGAATCTACACGTTTTAATTCTATTGATAATGTTGACACATACACTACCTCAACCAGAGGTGAATTTATAACAGATTAGTAAAAGTTGCCGGTATTGGTCTTGTTATATCGCCGGTATTAAACTTTACAACGAACTTGGATTGTCTAATCAATTCTGATTACTATTAAATTACCAAATTGTAGCCCGTATAACGACAATATACAGAAATTGATTTAACCAGCTTTTGAAGAAGCCTGTCATTTTATAATCGTTCATTTTTATGTCTAACTAAATTATACAATACTTTTTTTATGTAATACCTATAAATTTTGACGTGTTGTGCGCGTGTACTTACAGTTTCCTACCAATGGAGTTGGGGCTGGGTCGCGAGATGCACGGCGTGGGCCCCAAGGTGCTGAGTGCTCTGCCCTTCTGGCTAGGACTGCTCGTCGTTCCGCTGAGCGTGCTACTGCCTGACTTCCTCATTACAGTGTAAGTGAGCCTTTATGTTTTTCTTATACTGTGATATTTAGCAGGATATGTGGAGTCCTAGGGAGACGTATTCTTCTGAAATAAAATTGTTGTAAGAAAAAGAAAGGACTACTTGTTGTAAATATTGCAGTTTGGAAACTCTTTTCATACGATAATAATTACTTATTTTGAAACATTGATTCAATTACACTTTACTATTGTTTTGAAGAGAGCGGTTCTGATGGTTTGAAGGTAACAAGAACAACTACTATTACAATACCAAAAGCTTAAAAAAGGTCGTCCTAAAACGATGGAAAAAATCAAATTCGTGTCTACTGAACATTTTGATAGTCGTTGGTCACCCACTTTTTACCCGTTTATCGCTAAGGAACATGACAGTCTATACACATTCTAACTATATCAATTTTAAGAAACAGGCACGCTGTCCTCACGCTATTTTCTTTTACTTAATAAAATACTAAATCTAATAAGATTACTAAAATCCGCGTTCCAGCATCCACAACACAATGTTCAAGACGGTTGCGGAACAAGTGCGAGAGAGCGAGATCAAGAAGAAAGACCCCTCAGTGATTCTGGCACAACCATCGGTGCGGCGACAATCGTGAGTACTGATACTGATACTACTTGGTACTAGTAACATGGTACTAGTGACATGGTACTAACTTGTACTAGATTCAATCATGATAAAATTAAAGGGGGCGGAAGTAAGGATGAGTTTTATTTTACTTTGGTTATGAATGCTAATAGTCTAATTGCAATATTTGGTATATAAGTGGTACAAATATTGCCTATAGAGCTCATTGACTAAGTGTCAAAATTTATGTACAATTTTTAGTACACGTAATAAAAAGTTATTATACATTTTGAAGTATCCACTATAACATACCATAGTAATGAAAGCGTATATTTAATGGGCATACAGTGTTAAAGAAAGTGATTTAGTCTAGTACAAGATGTGATTTTATGCGCGTTTTCGAAACTGAGGCACACTGAAAACAAGCTTAGTAAAAAGTAGTTGGATATTCAAATTGATTCACACATTTAATAAAACATTAATTATGATAAATTGAAATGATAAAGTAAAACTTCGTCAACATTGTAGTGCCGATTAATGATATAAAGCTTGATAAAACCGTTATTGTGACTCAGATTTGCAACACGTTATCGTTAATATAAAGATACTTCGTTCGTTGAATTCGTCTTAAGAATCATGTCATAAAATATACATACGAACTAATACAATGTAAATTGCTTATCATCAAATAATATTTAGAAAGAAATAAAGTTTTCTTATCAGCTTTAGAAAATATATATTAATATTTATCTTTTCCCATTTTATATATATTTGGATATCCCTAGCAAAGCCTTAAATAACACAAATGGCATGATTCTTTAGACTTAAAGAAAAACAATTCGTCTTAAATATTACTAGTCAAGCGCGCGAAAATTGAAAATGAATTCATACTTTATTGGTTATTGGTATGCACTGAATGGCTATAAGCACTCAAATAAGAAATTTTACTAAATTTTCAGCGCTTGACTCGTAAATATGCAAGACTTACAATATTTTAGTTATAATACATTTTATAACCATTTATGTTGTGGTTTCCTAAACGTGTGATTAGTACTAGGCAATATTTTTAACTGTCTTTTAAGGGTGATACGTGTTGTTTCGGAGTGCTATAAATTAGTTTCTGCTTTCTTAAAATTAAGATGGTTTGCGAGTGATTGAACTAAGTGATTATATGAATAAATTGTAATACACACCGTGTGCATATAGTGTTACAAAAATACATATTAAGTTATGCTAGTTAATATCATGAGGTCTAACTATAATAAGTTTAAAATTTCTAACAATTTCGAGGCTGTTTTTCACCCATCTTTGTCGTACATATATTAATCTATCATTGAAATAGCAAATAATTGTTACAAGAAAAATACATTATAACTACAAAAGTATTAGAAATATGAAAATATAAATTGCGTTAAAAGATAAATCAGCACACACTTTATAGCACAGCCTAACAAGTTCATTCACTCGAAACATCCTTCAATCAATTCGTTCGTTCAAGTTTCCGTGCAGTATGACCCTACTAGACAGTCTCTCCCGTGTATTGCATGCCGTTGACGCATGAGTAGCAGCTGTTTTGGTTTTGTTTGCCACCCTTTCCTCGCACCTGCCCCTGGCATCCCTCAGAGCACGGCGGCTGACCTTGGATACCATCTGGCCTTCTCAGTCTACACACGACACAATGCAAGTACAACGGAACCAATCACAATCCGAGAAGTAAAGACAAAATTTTACCAATCTCACTTTGCACTTGTATCCTATTGGTGAATTCGTAATTTTGAGGTCACTATACATTAGTTCGAAGGCCAGTTGGTAAGCCAAGGCGCAGTCTTCTCGCTAACCGGTGTGTTGAGTGGCGTCGAGGCTGGTGCATGTGTGTGCGTGCGTAGGGACACGATCTGGAAGCGGCGACAGTGGTCGGCGGGGAGACGCGTGGCACCCCAGTCTCTGCCCGAAGGAACAACTCAGCCCTCCTACCCAGTCTGACAGGAAGATATACCTCATGCCTTCCAGACTTCACAGAGCTACTGGAGAAAGTTAGGGCCGAAATTACTCTCGATATACGATACAGATTACAAATATGTATATAAGTTTACCAGGTAGCTAGGTAATTCGTTACTTCCATTGACTGACAGTTGTATTGTCAAAAAATACTCAATAAACTGACAGAATTGGGTTGTTTATAGTACTATTATTGTTAATGTAGAGCAAATGGCGTCGTTAACTTTCTCCTAATGCTGTCGATTTTAAACAAGTGTTCGATTAATTTAAGCTAGATCAGGCGGTTATCTATCTGCCGATATTTAGTGAAAACACGACAAATACAAAACTAGATTGGAAATCGAATCGAATTCAATCAATACTGCAAATAATCAGTACAAGTCGTAAAATGTACATTGTGCCTTAAATTTCGTTAGGTTTGTAGTATTGTAATAATGTTTCTGAAACGTATGTAATTTATGTGAAACTATTGCTAATTGAGTAAGCTTGGGTATAATAAAAGTCTTACTGCAAAAGTATAGCTATTACTAAACTATTGGCTTTAAATTATTATTCCAATCAGTCTTTTTGTTGTCGTGTCTTCAATGAATATTATTATATTTCGGGCATTTCACACCAAGTGCAATTATAGCAAATATGTTGACTTATTACGATAATGTAATGACTAAACTTAATCTGATATCACAACTCGTTACAATTAATAAGATAAGAAACTTAATTTATTGTAAATATTTGTTAAATTATTCCATATATTTATTAAAAAGTTTCTATCTGACCTAAAATAGGACACATAAAATATATTGAATCATTGAAGAATCGTGAAATGTTGTCATGATTAATATGAACGTTTTCTTAAACGATTGACAATTGAATGTAATGTAATTAATGTGAATTAATGTAATAATATCGAATAAACTGATTTCTTTCGGATTTCTGATAAATCAATACCATAAAATTATCTATGACATTGGAAGAAAATGTAAGATGATAAGCACTAATACATAACGCGCTAAAAAAAGATCTACATTAGGTATTGAACAATTCCATTATATTTCGTCTACTTTGAAAAAGTATTTATTAAATGACTTCCACCTTTGTAAGCACTTCAGTTAAGGCTGTATAATGAAATTAATGTTTTGTATAATGATAATTAGAACACATTGTTATATTCTTTAAGATTCCTCTCGAAATTACCACGTGTATACCTGATATTTTTAGGATTTATAACTATGATATGTTTGTAGGTATATTTAAAAAAATAATGCCACTTTATTCCATTTATGACTCACATTCCAGTAGTACAAATAAATAACTACTCATTTTAAATGATCAGGCTTCTCTTAATAGGTATTATGTTTTCCATAGTTAGTCTTCCTTTCTTTTCGGTGTTTTAATAAAACACGATTAACTTCCATGAGATTTACTTCTTTGATTATAACAATTATTTTACTGATGGCTTAAGTCAATATATGTATAATAAATATAACTATATTTATACATACGTAGAGTATGCTAAGTATACACAATATTTATCTATTGTGAGATCCTAAAAATGATATCTATATTCTAATGAAACGATTATCTGCGTTACATGATAAATATAAACTATCTTAACAATTTTTAATCTCAGATTAGTGTATCTAGTAGCTTCCCATGTTACGATATACCTTTATTTTATTAGAACATAAACATATTTATGTTAAAGTAAAAATAACACTATTCCATGACTTCGTATTTATAGACATTTTCATTCCAATTATTATAATTTTAACTTTCTTCTCTTCCTATGTACTTATTTTATTAGACTATACCATAACTTCCAGAGTAGTCATTTATTTTTATGAGTGACGTTTTATATTTATTTGTATAGAATTTGATCACTCACAATATATTCTTACGAATTATATATATTAGAGCGACCTAGAATTGAATCAGTAATATTGTTTTTTTTTTCGAAAGGATCTGTACTAAACTGCTGGGATATATTTTCGGGTAAATGCGTTTATGATTATATGGTCAAGCAAGGTACATTCTATTGCCAAAGTTACTATCAACCAGCTATAAGTACTACGAAAGAACATTTTTTTGCTAATTCGACTTTTTATTGTGATATAATAATAATACATAAGTTTAATCGAAAGAAAATAATATGGTATTTGATTGAGGAAAGTTAGAAGAAGTTGAAAATTTAACGTTTATTCGGTTTAACGACTTTTTGTATAGCGCTGAAAGCATATAGTTATATACCTTTAGTATAGAAACTTTCATTGTGATACCACATATCTGTTATTTTACAATATACTGAATGTAACTTTGACGATAGAGTACTTTCCGTGGTGGTAAGCTAAAAGCGTTTTAACCCTTTGTCATCCATAAAGAAACATTACCCTTAGCTTGAACCTCATTGTAAACAGATGTCACTAGTTGTTATATATCGCAGCTAACTGATCTCTCTGTTCTAATGTCTAAAATCATTATGTTGAACGAACAAAGTAGTTAACAAAAGTTGCAGTATGTATTTCATACTAGATATTACTAGCTATTTACATAACTACGTAATTTCATAGTTTATTTTCTGTTTGTGAGCTATTAGATTCCTTCCATACATTATGTATATATGTTTCATATTTTCGAATACCCCACCTCATTATATTTAATTGCATTTATATTGTAAATAATAATTGAGTTCAAAGGCCGTGATGTAATATATTAAGATTATATTTTGTAAAGTAATTTATTCTAATAAATTAAATTCTAAATAAAAATCACAAATAGTTTTTATCATGTTTCAATTATTTCGTTATATTGAAATACATTGTTTTGGCAGCGTACTTGCCTACCTAAAATCTAGATATGGAGAGTTAGTGTTTGTATATATTGACTTATTTAATTAAATGCGTAATATCTTTTGGCATTAATTTGAAATGGAATACTGACGTATACATAATTAGTTTTAGTTATACATTTCACTGGTTTTCGTTGGCAAATCATAATATTTTACAGAAAAATATACACTGTATATTTTGTAATCGTAATTTAAGTATTTATTATTTAACTTTTAAGTGTTTTTTATGTGTAGCATAAATTGTAATTTTTGTAGATTGTCGTAAAACTATTTATACAGTTATCGTCTTGATTTACACCATTTTACATGTAGTGTAAATACGACAATATTTTTGGGCTTTATAGTGTCTGGAGTCAGTTTTAACATCACATATATGTATAAATTTATCTGTAAAGTTGAACCAATTAAATTATAAAAGTTGCTCTGTACTTCCTCCACTGATAATTCCATAGGAGCGCACTCCTTTAACTGTACAGATAACTTAGAAATAACTTGTTACTTTAGACTTCCTTTCTCACTCCTTATGTATTGTAAATTATGTACATTTTTATACTTTTGTACGTCGCTTCGTGATGTCGGCTCGCGCCATTCCATCCGATCCTGTAACCGCTTTGTATTTTTATTTATCGCTACGAGTATTGTACTAGCAATGTGATAGCCATGTGGCGACCAAATATAATGATGCGAAGAGAAGTGTGTGGTTTGAGTGGAGCCTCTCGCTCTGTCCCGGTGGCGGTGACTAACCTGTTGTTGTTGAAGCGGCTGCGACGAGCGCCTGGCGAGGGCCGCCGCCTCTTTCGCGCATTGTGAGTACCCTCTAGGTACGCCCTCTGGCGCCGCGCTTCCCAACCGCCGTCTAAATGTTGCATGCGCCGTTGTCATAACTGCATGCGTACAAGGTACTAACCGAGTGGTTGCGAAGCGCGGCGGACTGAGGGCGGTAGTCGCTTGCATGCGCTTGGCTTGAGCACCGAGTGACGCCACCTGTGTGCAGCGTCACGGAGACGGCGGGGCTGCTGCAGAACGTGCGCAGCGTGTTCCACCGACGCAGCTCCACGGCAGGCACGCTCATCGAGATGGAGCCCTCGCGTGAGTATAGGCACCACACTGCTACAATGCCCCATAGAACTTAGACATTGCAAACCACGAATATATTTTAGTTTGAAATAGATATATATTTCTTAATAGAGTGTGTTAGAAGCTGAACATCACGTACAGCAAAGCTCTCAATGTGACAGATACTTAAGATACCTCTCACGATGTTTTTCCTTAAGAGCTATAATAGTGCTAACAGCCTTCAAAGATAAACATATAATTTATATGCAATAGATGCAAAAACTGCACTTCTGGAAAAGACAAAAATGTTAATAAACAATAATTTCACAAGTTCTATTGGGCAACATTTATAGAAACACTGGATGCTGATCTATAAAAAAAATAATAACTATATAGTGAATTATTGTTCACAAATATTAGTCAATTGTTCATCTGAGTATCCAGTGTTCTACGCACGAAATAGCACTAAAGACACTTGACACTCGCTGATATAGCCAAGCCACTATTTCAATTAATACACACAAAATGTACAAATAACTTACTTACATAATGAACACATACACATCACGACAGATATCCTAGATACTGTTTTAGGAAAACCTTGTATTCACATCCTCCAGTTGTTAATTTGTTATATAATTATTAATTACTACGATAAATACATTAAGATTTAGTAACTACTCATATTATTAAGTAATGATGCGTTTTATGCAATATAAAGTTTAATTTATATTTTTTTTACTAACTATCCTTTCGAAAGAAAAGTAAAAGTATCTTCAAAAACTCATTTTAAATACCATACATTATGTGTGTATATATACTTAAAGTACTAGAAAGTTAAAAGTTGAAAAAAAATATTTGTATGGTATGAATTATGTGAATACAAGGTAAAAAATCTCAATAATTATATTCATAAAAACACAACTGTATTAATAACCTAACCTAACCTAACCTAAAGATTTAGTAACTACTCATATTATTAAGTAATGATGCGTTTTATGCAATATAAAGTTTAATTTATATTTTTTTTACTAACTATCCTTTCGAAAGAAAAGTAAAAGTATCTTCAAAAACTCATTTTAAATACCATACATTATGTGTGTATATATACTTAAAGTACTAGAAAGTTAAAAGTTGAAAAAAAATATTTGTATGGTATGAATTATGTGAATACAAGGTAAAAAATCTCAATAATTATATTTATAAAAACACAACTGTATTAATTTTCACTTATTTCTCTCTGTGTTACTGCAAATTAGTCAAAGAGCACATAAAATTAAATTTAGGTCCACGATTTTTGGCCATTCACGAATATTCTAGTTTAATAAATTCATTGAAACCCCTAACTTATACATATCGACCATCCGTTTATAGACTCTGTCCCTTTCGGGAAATATTCATAAGTAATAATGGCTCCAGTAGTGTTATATATTACCTACAACATTCCAATACGAAATGGTAAATTAAACTCTGGCAACGACTTCTATAAAATTAAAGTATAACTTACCTTTATCAACAAAGAAACAGCTTATAAAAGAGTTTAAAAAGTTACAAACAGACCAAACAGCAACAAAACCATTATATTATATCCTTAAACACATTTTTTATCACGTTAAATACTTTCACTTCCATTTTCTTTGCCCCCTAATCACAGATTCGTTCAGTTCGTGAATGGCCCCACGTATATAACCCTACTAACCTTTACATACCGGCACAGATGGGTTCGCGTTCTCACAAGAAGAGGGAGGCCAGGTGTCCCAGGCACAGATGATCCGCGCCTACGACTCGCAGCAGAGCCTGCGTCCAGCATAGGCCTGACCCGAGACTGCGAGATCTTACTGCATTCATATACACTTCGATCAAGTCTAGCTGTATTTCTATTTGTTACAAGGCTATTGTCAAAAGGAAATTAAAAGAGAAAACTATGCGTAATGGATGCAAACCTAAATTGGTGTCAATCCATATAAAACTTTTTGAGGTTAGGAAATTTTGTTTGTCACTAAAGATGTTGTTACCATGGTAACGAATACTTATTATTGTATTTAAAAGATCGGAGAGTAAGACAGTACACATATAGCATAAAAATAAGTGTATTTCTCTTTTAAATTCTTGTCTACGTGCAGATTTATTGAACTGTCGATAAAAATGAGGACCCCATTTCTCATTCTTATGTCTTATAATTTGTCACAAATTTGTGTAAAGTTATTTCGAGTCGAACATTCTGAATTCAAAAATCATATAAAGACATTAACAGTGCTTGTCGCACTAGTTAAGCAGTTTTGGAAAACAGATAGCAAATGTAGCGGAAAAAATCTCGATGATCTGCGAATAAAATTTATGAAAAATGGTTTTATATTTGGAATCATGTGTTGAGGCTTATTTTTAAATTATGAGTGGTCCTAAGGCGTCACAAATATGAAGAATTTAGCGAATACTGTTGATTTGGCATTGCTTTAAGGCTACCTCATTAGATCTCTGATAAAATTCTCATGAAAAGAATGTGAAGTTTGATGAAGTTTATTACGCAGCCTCATATATGAATACTACTTACATAAAATCGTTATGTTTTATATAAATGATGACACTTAGTTGAAGCTGAATAAATATCTCTATAAATAAAAAATATTTCACAATAGGTATTATGCAATCGATGTGAACTTTGCTTAGCTTGTTCTGCAATCTTAGTTGCGAATCTAGATTTTTAAATGTCAAAGATATATTATTTATAGAATAATAAATGTTTCTGCTATATTTTATAACTTGTTTTGCAGTTAGGGAGCGTTTCTCACAAGCCTGTCTCACGATTAGTTCGTACCTTAGACTTGACTTGATACCACGTAAGACAATGATTATATCGCATTCCAGTGAGGTCTTTGATAAATATTTTGGAACACATGTATGTAAAATAATAGCTATTTTTATAAAAATCAATGTTATATACTCAGTTTCCCTAATTTATTAACGGTGTGTGAATTTTATAATAAGTGTAACAGAGAAAACCGCTTTACACGGTGGACTATACGATAAAGCTTATAATATATTAATACAGTTATTACGAGGGAATTAACTAAAGCTATATCAAATTACTTAAACAAGGCTAAAATATTTTAAGAATCATAACTAACTCCACCTAGTGTATTTCCCGAAAACTAGAGCGTCAGGAAACCTTGATTTCACTCAGTTTATTCTACAATTAAATTCCCAAAACAATATAATATAAACAGGTTAATTATTCCTTGCATTTTGTACATTTTGCATTACTCATTCAATATTTTTATGAATTAATTCATGGAACCCTAAATGTTTAAAAGTGAATATATTGTATGTACTTATTAAAATGAGTTTTAACACCTGTATTATCATCAATCCAGTATTCACTATTATGTGGCTATCAAAAGTAATAAACTGTATGAATGTTCAAATGTAACTGTTCTATTTAGGTGTTATGATTATTTCGAATAATGGTGTATATCTTATCTGTTAATTTAATTTAATTTATTCGTAAAACATTTAGTTAACATCTAATAGGTATTTAAGCGTAACCACAATAATTGTTCACAAAGCACTTAAGTATTTAATTCCCACTCGGCACCATAGTATAAGAATTTCTAGTCAGCGTGTAATCTTAAAGGTAAAGGTGTATATAATATCGTATATCTAGTGTAAATAAGACTAACCCGAACTAACCCATATCTATATTAACGAAACCAACCCTTTCCAAAAATACTATTCTCAAAGCTTAACTTGCGATGTTTTATCTACTGTCTGCTATAAAACATAGCTTATTAATTCGCTAAGTGTAAAAAATAGATGGCGCTACTATATTCTCTAAAACAGATAAAAACTATAAAATTATTTTCTTTTAAAAGTCATTAGTAGATGGAATCTATCAGGCGATCTGCGAGCAACCTATTAAAAATGTTCCATACAGCCCTCATATTCATCGTAATTAGTAACCGAGATATTGACATGTCTCCAAGATTGTCCGACCCGAAAGGGATTAAAGAACATGAATTTATGTATGCAGTAGATTTCATTCTGTTGATTGGTATACCTAATCAATACTCATTACATCATAGCAGACAGTAGTACCAAAACCTCTCAAATTACGAAGCTCTGAGTAATTTTAACTCCACGTCTAATCAGAAGTTGCGCAACCTCTGTTAATTGTGCTAATGTGGAGCACTGTGAAACTATGAACACTGTTATATAAAGAGACCGGAAAACCAAGGTCTGCGTCAGGATGCGGAAATTGCCTATAGTATGACCTAATGTACTAAAGAAGTGAGCTAATGTGTTTGCAATTAATCATCTTCTGATGAATGTATGCTAACCAATCAAGCTATGATAACGAATGCTTAAACAAACATTAATTTTAATGATGTTATGGTTTTTAAGTCTTAAAAAAACTTGGTAAATTCATTCATTACTGTTTCGCATCATAGGACAAATTGGATTTATTACTGCCATCTAGAGGAGGGCGTGTAGAATTAGACTTGGGTCATTTCTGTGGTTTATAATTCAACTTTAGTGATTTTGGCATCGCGGCAGACCTTTAATTTTCAGGTCACCTATCCTAAGTAATGTAGGTTTTCTTATCTATTTACACTTTGTATTGCATTATGTACCACCACTGTACAATTATATTTAACAATATATACTCGTTGTGATTGTTAATTTGTTGATGTTTCTTCTTATATTGTGAAATGCTTTTAAAATGTCACAGGCAATGGATGATTCTCACAAATGTTTATTATTACTGACAACAAGAAAGGCTGTCGTCTGTGTTTCTTTTACACTACTACGAACACCCATAACTCTTTATCTAGAGTTATAAAGAGTATATAATAATTAACATTTATATAAACAAAGCAGAAGTTATATACGAGACTATATTTCTGGATGAAACGTGCAACTATTCTCTAGATTTCTCCTGTAAACTGATAACATAGGACGGTTCACTTATTAAGCTCTGTTATAGCATAACTATGCGATGTTCACAAAATACTTCTGGATTAAATTGGTCGTTTAGGCTAACATTTGGACAGTGTATCAGCTTATAATTTTTTAGACAATCAATAAGAGCAGATATTTTACACCAACAATAGCCTACAGTTAGTTAATGTTAACGGATTGCCATTGCCTTGTGATACTTTAACAAAAATATATGAATGATTCGTTCTTACATTCAGGTTTTTTATTTTCATTCCCTGTACCAGTAAAACTTTTGAACACATGTATATTCACGCCTCTACGTCCCAAACGAGATAGACAGGGACTATCGATCGCTTCCTGGAACGAACCTGACAACTCTCTTGTTTGACTCACAGCCATTAACTTCCTTATACATGTTCTGTTCTTCGCACTAAGTACACCCGCCTTGCGAAGAATTAAACCTTTTTTGTATTTGATAATATACATTTTCAAGTAGGTTCACCAACCTACTGGTAAAAAGTGCATTTGTAATTATTGTACGGAATAATATATGTATATTTGAAATACAACACATGTAGTGTTTTCAATTCCACGTGTTTTCAATTGATTTCCATTGGTCTAACTACGCAATATGTGAGGCCAAGATGCCTGGCCTAGGCACGAATCAGATCGCTTCTTAATTCCCAGTGGCCCCATCTAATTGAACATTCACGGCCGTTTCCCCAACGAGTGCTAATCACAGTATTACAACACTTCATTGTTTATGCCCTGAGGAATTGCTAGCAATGGAATATTTCGATAACTACTACCTTTAGGTACACCTGAGATGATCTAACCACGACTGAATGAACAACGAGACTTGAATTATACTCTTCATGTGTAAAACGTACGTGGATAGTTGAATACACAATGTGCAAAGAATCTAGGTAACCACCCTAAGTGCCTATTTAATGTAAAACTAAAGAAGGAAAACTACTTCCTAAGTTAAGTAAGAAATCCCTTTGAACTCTGTTCGCTGGCGTTTATAAAGGTAAGGGTTAACAGGCATTAGTTACTTAAGTAATCCAGTTCCATTATATGTAGCATTATTGCTTACATTGGTAAGTCATAATAAACCGCAATCAAACGCATTCAAATTAAACTTACAAATTAAGTTTAAAAACAAATAAAATACAAGGACTCAGATATACATACATATATTCACGCCTATACATCCCCAACGGGATAGGCTGACTATGGATCGCCACCTGAAACGATTCTAACAAATCTCTTCTGTTCTTTACACTACGTATTTGAGAAGCCTTGAGAAGAACTTCTCCAATTTGATCTGTATAAGTTCTACGCGGCTTACCCCGTCCAATTTGACCTCCCACTTTGGTTTTATTTATAATTTGACATGGGATCTAATATCAAAAAATCATATGACGGAATGTTCTAACTTCGATAAAAAAAAATCCTCCCTGGTACTATTTATACGTGATTTTTATAACTGAGGCCTTATCCATCCCAAATAGAATAACATTACCAGAATATAATATATACTTTTAGTTAGAACTAGTCGACATCCATGTATTCGAAAACCAATCAACAAACCTATATTCCGTTCACCACCTCAGAAGTTATAAAAGTAACCTCATAAAATATTTACCAATCAACTACACCAAATGTAAAAAAGGGTAAAATAGTCAATTTAAACCCACGTAATTCTGTCTTTCATTGATTGTTATCGGTCGGTTAATGTTACTTTTTGGGTATTTACTTAGCCTCGAGGTAGGTTCGATAGTTTCAGAGGTTATAGTGGTTAGTGCGTGATGCCCTTCATTAGCGGCCCACGGGGTAACCGATGGCCAATCGATTGCTCTGTTGCCAACTGTTACCTTTATACCTGGAAAGGAACATAATGTGCCCTATAATGACGGAGGGAAAACATTGTCTAGAAACGTGAGTATTATTGGAAAGAGGTAATAATCGGCTACATACGGATGCGTGATTTTGAGTTAGATAATGACCCTTAGAGGAGAAATAACTTTCTCGTACTTGTTTGATGGTAGACTTGACTACCCCAAAAGGGCTTACAGTCGTGATTGCTTCTGTATGTATGTATACAAACGAACCACTAGAATATAATGTTAGGTGTTGCAAAGGCAACATTCAATAAATACGGCTATCACGTAATTACGGCGATGAATACGAGAAATTGTATATAAGTAATATAGTGTAGTCAAGTACAGAAGGATAATCGTGAAATGTATAATACTTATATAATACTATTTGGGACACTATTACACCAATTGAACCATCTCCTTGGTAAGTTAACACTAAAACTTGTGTTAAGGCTACTTGTCAACGTATATTTGACAAATATATAGATACTAACTTAGGTCAATAATAACATATATAGCTTTAAATCAAATCAACGACTACACCGGAAAGCCGAAGATAAAATAGTTCTTAACTAAGCCTCCACCGGGAATAAGACCGCTCAATTACCGTTTAGGTGGTTAACCATTCGCGTCATGGTGATCGCCACAAAATTTAATAAAAATAAAACCAAACTAGTTCACGAACATTAACCCATGCGGGGTAGTCAGAGATTCAGGTATTCATCTCCGCAATTGCGAAGGTAGTAAGTAATTCTATAGCCACCCTGAACCCACGTGTTGATCAGATAGTCAGTACTCAATGTGACAGGTGTTGCCATGCCGCCATTTACAAGTACTAACTATTACCTATTCGGGGAAGAGGTAAGTTTCCTGCCGATATTTTCCCTCTCTGTATTCGGTGTATTTCGCAAATGTTTTATTACCTATAAAATTCAATTACGGCCCCAAACTAATGCTCAATGTGACCAATTTATAAGGTTCTGTTTTCTCAAAGGGTAGTAAAGGTAGTCAATATTTATCTCCACGTAGTTAGTGCTGTAAAAGTCGCTTTATATAGTAAGGGGCTGCAGAGTTCACACGCTGATGACACGTGAAGAAACCTGCCTAACCAGTAAACTAGTGCGTCAGGTCTAGTGACGATACCGAAATAGACTTGTCTCACATCTAACCAGTTGCTTAGAGAGCACTTATTGAGTTTCTATGATTACGTTAATAGTACCGTGAGAAATTCAACTTTCACACTACATCAAAAGTTGTGTCGACCAATCATGGATACAAGCGTATGAAGCGATAGTTGCAATAGTGACGTCAGTGAACGGAAAATAAGTGAACTATCGGTGTTCATTTCTTCAAATTTCAATAGTTCACACAATTGGAATATGGGCAATAATTAACTCTACCCATCTGTTTGAATGCCTACAGGCTATACATACATACACATTTACATTCTTTAATCCATTTCGGAGTGAACAGAATCTAGGAGACATGAAAAAATCCTGGGATAAACAGCAGCTAATTTGCATTCTTTCTGCGTCCCAGATTTGCACGGGAAAAGCAAGGGTGAGCGTGTATGTATGAAACTACCAAGTAACATGAAATTGATATAGAGAATGGATTTATTTATTCTCACGCAGGATTTGGAGATAGTTCCGTGATGTAAATAGGTGCTCTTACTCAATACTTGTTATTGAGAAGTAAACTTTTCATACTTGTTTCAAAACACCCAGTTTACTCAGAGATAAATGAAAGAGAATGTCCTAAAATTGTAATGCGTGTGTAAAAACAGCAGAGATTAAATTTAACGAAATTATTATTCTCCATCAAACCTATATTGACAAAAGGCGCCGCTAAGTACTTTTAACGGTTTTAGTGCAAAACAGAAAATTAATAACTATGATGAATTGCAAGGAACACTTATTTTCTACGATGACATCACAACTGTGTATGCACCGGGTACGTAGCTGTGGCATATTGCAAAAATGAGGTCATCCGCTTGGGGCTGTTTGTGCGTGCCCGGTGCCCCATAAACACGAGTCGTGGCTGAACAGCGGCGCGCCGTGGCCCTCGCCGTGACAGCCGCTCACCTGTGCTTTCAGTCGCCTTCCGTCAGTCGGGCCGCACCGCCTTCGCGCGTCGGCCGTGTTTCCCGCCGATGTCAGCGCTCGAGACAACATTCCACGAAACGCGAACCAAACAGTGCCTTACCACGCATGGATGTAGACCTACTATTACCAGCATTAAAGTAGATTAATTTTGCATAATAGTTTGTAAGTGTAAATACGAGTGCCCGGTTTATCACGTCGGTTTGTTTACAAATATAAGTGATGAGTGTGATTTGGTTTGAGAAGTGAACATGGCTCGTTCCCCGCGGCGGGTTTCGGGCCAGCGTCGGACTCGAAGCCGGAGCCGGGAGATGGAGCGCATCCGCAGCCAAGCCACCGCCAACGGCAAAGGTCAGTAGCCATAAGAGCACCTTATCGCCCATCTCAGCTGATAGCGCCCTCGACAGGGTTGCCGCCAAGCGAATCCACTGCGTTGTCACCAACTTCGACCTTCATCTATGTAGTAGAAATTTTATAAAGTTTTAAAATATTCTATGACATAAAAAAAGTTTATTAGGTATTCGGTTAGATCTAATTAAAGAATAAATGTTCTGGTAAATGTGTGAAAATTATCTCTTTCTCATGGTATTTATTTACACTCTACTTTGCTCACTCACTACGTATATTATTTTTCTTGTAAATTGTTTTCTGATTAATGGTATTATTACAAATACGATTAGGACATGAACGACAAATTTTATAGTTAAGCAGTAAAAATCTCTGTAATTTTATTTTACCCTGCAAGTTATGCCCTTTGATATGATACATAATTGTTACCATGAAGTAACAGGACAAATTTATAAAATCCAAAATAAATAAACATTTATAAAGTCCCCCTACATGTTCAAATAAATTACACACATATTTCATTTACAAAGTTCTAATTAGCAGAACAGTAACTTGATACTTTTTAGCTCATCATTATTAAATCATTACTCCTATGTGCGAAATAATTTCCACCATAATATAAATCTAACAAGGTTTTATCAGATTTTCATTACCAATTTTTAGTCACAGTATGTCGCCAACCCTAAGCTAGTGCTTGACGAATTCCTAATCAATTTTCCGAGTTGAAAGACGCCTCCCAAACAAATGCACATTCTTGAATCATTGAAACCACGAATTGGTATCAAACTGCCACTGAACTGCCGCCATTGCTCGTCTATTGTTAAACACTTTCGAACGTGGAACAAGACATTGTAAACCAAAAGCAATATAGAGTTTATAGCAAAGAGGTTTTAACATCTATTTATTATTTTTTCCTATTTGAGGCAGCATAAACAAAACATTGTTAAAATTTTATAACATTTTTCGGAAATTATTATTATTATTTACAACTAGAAATCATTTTTATTAAACTATGCAACGAGTTAATGGTGTATTTTAAGTATTATTTATTTCAAAGAATATGTTCCTCGCTATACACTATTTATTGTTTATCACAACGTACATCTCAAGATGTACGTAGCGTGAAGAACAGAAGAGCACGTATAAGAAGGTTAATGGGTGTGAGTGCAGCAAGAGAGATTTGTCAGGATAATTCCATGTGGCGATCGATAGTCTCTAACTATCCTGTTAGGGACGAGAGTCGAAAATATATGTATATATCGTTGCCTACAACATATTATTGTTATCAGATTACGTAAACTGGAAGTGGCTAATAAAGATATAACATGTGTACAATTTCTCGAAGAAATTCTACACGTATGAAGAAAAATATACGTAATACACGTAGTGATAAGAGAAATAAACGTAATTCTATTTCATACCCGTTACCCAATAAAGCAGGTATCGCATATTCGTTTCGTGTCTTTTCATATACCTAATACCTGAAAGACCACTATTGATTACATCTAGGTATCAGAACGACTATCCCTGGAGGGGTAGTTAGAGATTCGCGTATTTCTCTCTATATATTCGAGGAAAGTAGCTATTGAGCATTGTATTTATGACTTATACTTGATACTATCCTGTTATCGGCATGGTTAACTTAAAAAAGAATTAATGTTTAATAAGAATAAATAAAATCCATTTTGATATATTTTTTTATCTATAATTATTAATAATACTCAATTCAATCATTCAAATCAATCAGCCTATGTCAGTCCACTGCTGGACGTAGGCCTCCCCAAGGTTACGCTAAAAAACACGATCGCTCGTGGCCCTCAGCCAACCACTACCAGCGACCTTTTTCAGGCCATCGGTCCATCTAGCAGGGGGGCGTTTAATTCAATATTCTTCAACAAATATACGTCTATGAAATAAAAATTACAAACTTCTTATTCGCCTAGAGATTGCGATTGTAAAAAGAAACAACTTAACGCAATAAACAATACATTTAATTTACTAATTCAATAAAAGTCTTTTTATGGTTGTAGTAATCACATTGTTTGCGCAACTGGCGGATAAAAGTACATACATACGTATAATACTATAGAATATACTTCTAAGGTACATATATATGTATTTAGTATACTGAGAGAAAATAGTGTGAGGAAAGACAGACTATTCCTTGTAGTAGGTCAGCTCCATGATCGGGCACCAGAACTTTGTGTACCTCGAGTAGGCTTAGAGGTGTGATAATATTTATTTTATTTATCAATTTATTCATACATTGTACTTGATATCCTTACAGGTTACTCCCAGTCCATATCAAATCATAATTATTCTAGATTCAGTACACTACTGTAACTATAATATTACAAATAAAATCCGACAATAATAATTAAAATCATTATCAATATTTGAAATATATGTGTAAGTATAAATGTCCGTTCTAGGTTTAGTGTCATGATGCTGTTATAATCTGTTATGCCATGGTTTCTGTCATTACTATTGGTAGTAAAAAGAATGCTAACTATTCATATTTTGACACTTCTTCAAACCTGAATAAGTCACTAAAAAATTACCACGAAAAATTCACAACTGTTAGTTGACTAAGAAATTATGTATCCTAGACTCAGTCCACCCCTAATGTACCTCATAATTGAGTTAAACAGTGGTTACGCTGAGGCAATAACGAGATTAACTTTATTATAACATTGTGTGTATGAGGAGGTTTACCGATGTCAATAAAGCGAAAGTGGTTTGGTAGGATCGAGACAAATGGGGATCCGTGATCTCTGTCTACTTCTGTAGGGAAACAAGCGTGATGCGTATGTACGTAAGTCTCATTGTGTTTGAAATTTAGTAAGGGCTATTGGGTGTTATCGGTTCGTAATTAGGCTATTGTTACGTTAATGAGACATTATATATTGACACAGTAACATACGTTCACGGTCCTAAGTACTATAAAATTAAACTTGTAGCAACAGACAATAGCAATCTCTTGCTGTTTTCAAATTTTATATTGTTTTCACAGTTTAATCTAATCGTACATATATTTACTCGCTTTACGCACGAATTTTCTTTATAGTTTAATCGTATAATGTGTAAATCCTCCAAAAAATAAATAAAGTGACCAAGGAGATATCAATGTGGATCCGAATGTGAAATATTAAAGGATGTTAATTTATATAATTAAAATATATGAGAAGATCTGATGTGTGGGATGATAGCGGCTGTAGCCCAGTGGGTAAAACCTGCGACTTCTTATGAGAAAGATCATAGGTTCGAATCTCAACTCTGGATTGTACCAATGAATGAAATTTAAATAAATGTTTTTCCTTTACGTATATTCGAGTGACACATACCTAACATGCCTTAATTTCGGAGATGTGGACTCAAGCGTCTCACTAGGCCACCATAATAGAATAGGAAGTTTGTACACAAGTTGCCAAGCATAAGTTTATGTATATTTTATGTAAATTATGTAAGTATATCTAGGAAATAGACATAAGAAAATGGCAAAGCCTCATTTGCTTATCTAAAACCATAGCATCGTGAGCTATCTAATTACAAGTACCCGCATTTCATTAAACAACGTGATAGGTGGGAGTCTTATCGCTGTTATCGTAGGAGCACATGACTGGAAGTACGTGGATTTCCTCTAGTGTTTTCCTTCACTGGAAACGGGGTAGAAGGTGTATGCGGAGTCACGTTTATGAAATTCCTTTGCGAAAATACATAGTAGACGTTGATTACGGTTTCAGTAGTTAATTATGAATCTTAACATGTGAGTATTGTTGATTTAAGCGTATATATATACTATATATTTAATTAACAAATTAGTAATCGTAAGTATATAATTTGGGGTTGTGAGTGTCTTCGTAAATGTATTACTTGGAAGCATAAATGCAAAGATTAATCCCGCATAAATTAAATAAAAGTGTAGTTTGAGCGTGCTAATTTTAATTTAAATACAATTTCATTAATATAACACCGACCTACTTACTGACGCATAGATCAAAACAATACATGTAATTCGATATGAAAAGTAAGGGAACGATTGCAGAAATGACGGCTCATAGAAGAGTGTTCCACCCCAACCAGTTGGGCTGGAGGTGAGGGAATGATCATGTCGAGTAATGTAAAGTATTCAATGCCTGATAAGGACTCAATCCCAAAGAATGCTATACGCTCAAATCTATCTATATACATCTATGTGTCGAATAACATACCGTAACTATCTCAAATATCCTAAACAAAAGATGTTGATACGAAATTTCTTTTATCTACCTAGCATTCCGATATTAATGTTATGATGAAGCATTACTTCCGGACTCTATTTATACAATGGCATTTCAATTGAAGAGGAAAATAGTGGGTGCGGAAAACCCCTTATCTGATACAGACGAGACCAAATATTGACGGATTAGTAGGCCTCTCGAATCAGTCCTTGATTATGAGTATTTATTTACTTTGTATTATTGTACAGTACGGGTGTGGCTCAGGAGATAGGAAACACTATTTGGAAATCATAGAGTTTGACTTGATACCTCTATATATATTAGATAGATAGATAGACAGTATGAACTACAAAATTTGCATTTGCAAAATACATCGCTTCTTGTGAAGATGCAGGAAAGGAAATTAAAATAGTAATCCAGCCATTTGTGAATCGAACCACGTGTTGTTTAAACAGGTAAAAGAAATCATAACAAAACTTCAATTTTCCGAGTAGACAATAGGCAACACCTGTATCATGTATTGTTATATCTCTTACCTTACTTATGATTAATATTTCCAAAGTTTTCACCGTACCTTTACATTATGTAAATAAGGCTGTTAATATGTTCGCCAAGGCAATACCAGTGACTCTCAAGGTTGCAAATAAACGATGATTCCCTTATCTTACGGAACACTTGGTTTTACTTCCATCATATAGCATTTCCATATGAGATCGGAATATCTGATTTCATACTCAAATTTCCGGTAAAGTGGACGAAATAAAAGAAGCAAAAAACATTTCTTCCCACTAACCCTGTTAATGAAATAGAGATTTAGGAATATAGAGCAAAATGACCAATCCCATAACCTAAAAATAGCTAAATATCTTTATAACTAGGTAAGACGTCCATTTCCGAGAAGCGCATAGTTATCTGTAAAGTCAGTCTTAGAGTAGATAAAGCCTCAAAGAAGTCTTGAAATAGATAAAGGAGGTCTACCGCAGATTACACTCGGAATCTGTCATAAGGCGACCGTCGCCAAAGAAAGGTCAAGGTATGTCGTTACTAAACCAGTTTGCGACTACTATATTTAGTCAATCAGAGTGAGGCTTTGATGACGTCATGGGAATTACGTCAGAGACAACCGGAGGTCATGGGATGCTAATATGACTTACCTGTTCCTGTTGGTCAGGTTTGCTAACATATATTAATTGGTGTATGATGGAATTGATTGAAAATAAGGTTACAAGCTAGATCTCTACTTGTATGAATAAAAACTTTCTGTACTTCGTTTAAGGTTTGCATAATTAGTCTAATTGTTTCCCGACCTACCTGTTCCCCGAACAGGTAATAGTTAGTGCTTGTAAATGGCGACATAGCTTTCCACCTGTCACATTGGATACTGACTATCTGGTCAACATGTGGATTCGAGGTGGCCCTAGAATTACTACCTCCGCGATTGCGGTGATAGAAGCCTTAACATCTGACTGCCAAGGGTTAATGGTCGTCAACTCGTTTGTCTATCTACGGTAACAAAATCATCCTACTTTCATTATAAAATAAATTAGGATCTGTCATTCGAATTGAATGGAAAGATAGAGCTGTTATAAAATAAAGAGCCCAGTCGATCCTATTTATCTATGAATTAAGTAATCTATGTATCTACTTGAGAAAGGAACGTTTGAGTGACAGCCAAATAAAAATGGAGATAGTTAGTTAATTATTATATGATTACCAATTTCTACCAGGGTTTATCGAAAAAAATTAAAGGAAAGAAATTTAATGAATATATTACATCGCATAGCATTTCGTGGAAACAAGTTAATTATTCCAACTTTTTAAGGCTTCTTTTCGTTTTGCGCAAGCGAAAACCTTGTCTTTGTTACTGTTTAAATATACTTCACTCTTTAGGGGCCTTTCTTATGTTGTAGTTAATTAAAAGTCTCTATTTATAATAATTCAAATATAAACACATATATTTATAACTAGTATAAATTTAATGTACAATGTTCTTGACAGATTGCTAGACCATTATTGAAATAACTTCGTTTATTGTATGCTAACTATGTCTTTTGTGGTGTAGAAAAAAAAGAAACGCATGTAGTAGTACATATATACAGTCACACCCTTTAATCCCTCTCAGGGTTGACAGAATCTTGGATACATATATTATCTTAGGTCTCATTTTAGCATAAATATTGAGGTTGTGATGTCCTATTGAACATTGGCGACGGTTTGCTAACCCATCGTCCAATGGATTCAATTCATTCCTAGTCTTAGTTGCCTCTTACAACATGCCGAGAAGAACGGCAGCTAGTTAACATTCTTTTTACGTTCCCAACCAGCGCGGAACCAACGTAGTTGTATGTTTCTATAACTATGTCGTTCTGCAATTATAGCAATAATGAAATGGATGTAAGTGACTATAGACAGCGTGAGGTGTGAAGAGCGAGTGCCTGATAGCGATAACTGAGTCAACAGCGTTCGCCTTTCACTGCGATTGTGTTTGTGTTTACCTTTATTGGTAGATAGATTGATGGTTTACTTTGACGTGTCTGTCTGTTGCGTCATTTGACAATAGGTAGTGGACTACATTGAAATTAGTAATTGAATTGAATGTATTTGTAAACTGTCGTTAATTTCCGAAAGGATTGACAGTACATGTTATTGCTCGATTATAATTGGTTGTGGTATTATTGGTTTAAGATAGAAGTTGGCCATAAACAGTTAAGAAAACCCCTAAACCCTTTATCGCATTTTACATCATAATGATAGTCAGTTAGCACAGTCATAGGACTGTTATCCTAGACAGTTGATGGTAACTCGATGCTATGACAACGGTCTAAATAACAGGCTCTATTCTACCTAAGTAAAGATATATCCTATAACCCAGCCGACTAGTGCATAGTGATAATACCATAACAACCCTGACATCTTAGTCTAGTAGACTGTGTTGATTCAAATTGACATGGCATTCGGTAAATCAAGCGTTAATGCATCAATCTTACACATTTTGACTTCCATCACCTTAGGCTTTAACCTTTTTGCTAAGGGTCTTGTTGAGTATGAGTACAGGCACATATGACTAGGCCTTACCTAGTGACCTAGTACCTAGGTAGTGTTGCCCCAATTGGCATACCCATAACTGGTACATTGTGGCTGAATTAGGGCGCGCGCACACGCGAGCAGCCGCTCCGTCATGCCAATCTAATTAGCGTAGGGTTCGCAACGAGTCTGTTAGTGGTTTCGAGTTATAGTTGGGTTAGTATATCGATATCGGAGACAAGGTATTTTTATCGATATTTTTGTTGTTGGTAGAGTATAAAGGGTAGAACGATTATAGTGAAATGGTGCAGTGAATAATGCGTAAAGGTAATCCAGAATGGCACAAAATGACATGAAAGAAACACAAGAAAGACAAGTATCGTGGTATAAGCCAGGATTTTGATTTTATGTGACTAGAAAGTTACTTTTCTTAAAGATAAAGGTGATTGCTGTATAAAGTTTTAGCCCATATAACCATAACTGAAAAAAAGAAATGCATTTAAGCTACTAAAAGAAGAAGACGCCTATCTTTACTCAAATTATGATTTTGAGATGATTATACGGTGTTCCAGTCAGAGGCTATGAGATCATCACGCATTTTTACATAATTTGACCACCGAAACACTAGCCATTAAATGAAACTAATATTATAAATCCTAATCTCGCATGTCCAATGGACACGAATGGGCATTGTCTACACGTCAAAACCTGCCGCGAAGGCCGACATCATTACTCGAACGTTTCACAATACATGTATGAATATACAATATGTATGTGATATGTGAATATGTTGTGATATCACAACGATACTCCCTGTGAGAGTGGAGATAGCCACTCATTAATCGCAAAATTATTTTCAAATTTAGTTTAACATCGTCGCAACTTACTCTCACCTAATTCCGTTGATACTTGATACGTATCATTTATGAAGTGCCATTGTCCAATGCCACTCCTGCATTTTTACATTTTGACGGTATTGATTCTGCTTTCATACTGTTCTACCGCACCAACTTTTTACCACTATATGTCAATGTCGGAAAGAAATAAATGTATGTTAAGTTTTGGAAAATTCATAGCTAGTTACAACCACTTTTAATAATATATTTTATTGTGTTAACGTTCAGAAATGCTGATGCGTATTTCGAAAATTGAAAGGCTCGAAGCGATTAAGTTTAGTAACCATAGATTTAAATTACACAACCAAAAGTTTTTACAATCACGAATTTATTTGTTGGAGGTCAACAATTAGACTGGACTTGCCTAAATGGTAGTTACCCAATTATACATGAACAAATCATTGTACGAAATGTGTAATCTGTCGAACAATCAGTGTATTATTTAAATAATCGAAGATGGACATCACTATTGTATACGATTATAATAAAAAAATCATAGAATTAAATAATTATATTCTTTTAGTTAGCGTCTATATGTATTAACAATTTAAACTTCACTGACAATCAACGTTATTTATACTTCATATTATTTTGACTATTAATGGAATGATAGGAATTTGACATCGTCTAACAGAAAAGTTGCATTAAATCTCTAGAGATATAAGTAATAGTTGTTATTCTCACGACTATGAACTCTTTTGTGTAAATTTTCAGTGTTGTATGAAATGTAATATATAGTACCTATAACTATATTGAAAGACATTACAAGTGTAATGTTTGTGCCTTGTTGATGAGTATTTATGCAAAATAAATTGTTTCAATTCAAGCCTTTATTAGTTATTGTCTTACTATTTGACCTGGGAATAAAGCCACGAGTTCTATGTAATTTAGAAGCATTCCTTAACAACATATAGTTACATTTTATTTACATACATCGTATGCAATAGTTATAACTTTACTAGTAGTCAGGTTGATTGACTATCCATGATTATAATGGTGTGATTATAATATATGTATATAGTTTCGTTCTTTTCTCGGACGTAAATACAATGCTAACTAGCTGCCTTTCATCCCAGCATAATCTATTGGACAGTGAATTAACATCTGACACTAATATTATGTATTAATCTCATCACGACCCCGGTAGTTTTCTAAGTGATCGGGAATATATAATCCATCCACCCCAAAAAGGATGTAAAGTAAATGTATATGTGTATAATCCGTATATAAATAAAATCAGTAAGCTAATGATAAATAAAACTTGTATTTTGGGTGAAATAGTGAAATGGTTCTGACCCAGTTGGAAGCGGTTTGGCAACACCAAGATGGCAAGTTTTAGGCTCCTCCCCCTTTGCATAATGCGGTTGCTTCAACCTCTTACAGTATTGTGCTAGTCTGGGACGTAAAATGAAGGATGCGAATAGGGGAGTATAGAATGTATAAGGCGATGGGCTAGCAATGTGTCACCAATGTTCTATTGTGACGTCTCAACCCCGATATTCATGCTGATAAGTGACCTAGGAAATATTATATCTTCGAGGTTCTATCCACCCCGAAAGAGAATAAAGGTTTGTGAATGTATATGTATGTTTAACCTTTAACACGAGAAAAACATACAGACACCACGGCCGTTACATTACAGAAGAATAAACGTAGATCACTGAACCCCAATGGAGTCTTAAAAAACCTATGTCGACGATTATACGTAAACCTAACGATCCTGACAAATCACTTTCGTGTCATTCTTACACCTCCGTATACTATTTCGGCGGTTATAGGTACAGTCAACGCTAAAAGTGCAGTCCCAGCAACTTTTTATAAGGTTTACGTATAGTGGCCATGACAATGCATAATGGCGCCAGTTTTAAAATGCAAAATATTGTTTTTTGTTCTTATAAACTTAAACCTTATAAAAAGTTACTGAGACTGCACTTTTAGCGTTCACTGTAGATCTAACGTCACCCTTTTTCAAATTGTTTTCTTTCTGACTGTTAAATTAAAATGTCTTACACGATAAGAACTGCGCTAGTTTAAATGCAAATTCGCGAATAATGTCATTCAGACGATAAGTATTGTTGAAATTAACATATTTTCAAGACTGTAGTCCTTTTTAAGGTAGGCAGGCTTGAGTAACCAACAATACTGAAGGCTTTAGTTAAAAGTAGTGTTATATCAACTGTATTTAAATTGGTCTTACTAAACACGAGTCCACTATAATAACAGACTATCAAACCAATGCGATAGAGCATTCATAAATGTTTTATTTAATCCAATCAAAACGCAATACAAGCGTATGAAATTGGAATGACAATTACTACGTATAAAAACATGAACATGGAAACAAATCTATTTAACTAGGAATGTTTTTCGAAGCTAAAGAATTGTAATAGTAGAACAATAGCTTTTCTTTAGTATATTTTAAAGAACTAGGGGTAAATGGAATTCATTGGTTCACCTTAGACATCTAGTAAAAGATGTACATTATCACATACAGATAAATATATGTATATTTATACATACATATTTAACTCATTCAATCCCTTTTGAGGTAGCACCATTGATATTTTTTAAATTTGATGGAGATATTATAAGATATGTCATTGGTTACTTTTACCATTATATAAATATTGGAGCTGTGATCGCATTCTTATGTACTAATGTCATATAAAACTCGCTTGTATAGTAATGTCATCTTGAACCCAATAGTTATGCTAAAGGTAACCCAATAGTAACGCTACAGTTCTGTCCACCCCAAAGCCGTAAAAGAACGTAAGACGACCTATAAGTTACATCTCAGTTCTGTCCACCCCAAAGGCGTAAAAGGACGCAATTATTTTCCCATATCGAATCAAAGGGGCAAGGATAATGGTAATGCGTAACCTCAGACTCAATATCTCAAGGGCGCACAAACTGGTTCACCACACTTGAGATACCATTTTAATTCGCAAACACACCGTGTGTGTATGTAGAGGTGTACGGCGCTACATCAATGTAGGTTTCGTGGTGACCCTGACCTCGATTTAAGCGAAAAAAGTGACTGAGTGGTATTTCTGCTTTAATTACAGGTTTTTTATTCACTTTTAGGAATATAGACGTCATTTACGCTATTAAGTTAAGTTGTAGGCTGTTAATGAGTTAATTCTAATTAATTAGTAAAGTAATGACGCGACATCTGTACGACGAAATAAATGCAACAACGATTACATTTTAGTGACAATAGATGGCGTTCGTAAATGTGTTATAAATAAATAAATTAGCAAAATAGTAGAGATCCCGCCATATAAATTGGCAGTTGGGGGCGTCGCCACAGTCGCGTAATTCAGTGTTACCAGTAAACACGCCAAAACTAGCACTCACTGTGCCATACGGCTCGATACATTATAGGTTTCATTTGTAACGGTCTTTGGTTGCAGAGCTATAAACTCAAATAAAACAAATTAATATATCAAAGTCAAAATATGTTTATTTAAAATAGGCCCTATCACAAGCTCTCTTTGAATGTTATCTTATGATCTAAGTATAAATTAAAAAAACTATTTCAAACATGATTTATAATTAACGGGACTTATCCTTCTTATTATATATTACATATATTATGTGTTCCTTCACTCTGTCCGCAATAGACCGTTTAGTCTGTACGACGTAGGATTTCCCACAGCTGCAATCAATCTTATACACACCCTTATATCTTATATCATGAGTATAAATCGCGAATCTCTTAAAACTATTATTTCAAACATGGCACTGAGCATTGTCTTTACATATTTTTTACCGAGGTTAGATCAGCGGAGACCCTAGCTTGGAGAAGAACTAACAAGAAACTCCGGAAATCAATTTATTATAATCACCATTAACAAACATAAAAATTACAAAGAGTGGGCTAAAAACACAACGCTGGTAATACTAAATTTACCTTTCATACAAAATAACACGCAATGGCGGAAATGTCAAATTTAGTTCCAAGTTTGGCTACTGCCAATTTATGTGGCGGGATCTCTAGTCATTCTTTTGGCGTATAAGAATCATTATTATGTCAGTTACCTATTAATAAATACTAAGGTGTTTCTTATAGCATTAGCATGGATCATTATAAATGGGTCACTGCTCCATGTCACCTTTTATTACATGCCGTGTAAATCGCAGCTAGCACGGAATAATTATGGTATAACGGATATAATTATAAAACATTACAATTGTTACAGTAGATAAATTCCCAGACATTACGTTCATGAGATATTAATACGAGTAACTGAATTGTTTGATAAAATCTATCATGTTTCGAGTGTCCACTTGAGTTTTATCTGCAATGATTTCAATTATGTCTAATGTTTCACAAATTGGCTTTTAGGCTGGCATTGTGTGTGTGATAAATGAGTATCTGGTCCCTTATTGAGTAGTCAGTCTCTAAAGATTCAGTTTTAGTGAGGGCAAGCTAATAAATTTGAGTTATGCGTATTTCCATGCTTCTAACACGAGTAGATTCAAAAGGACGTAAGCGTCAAACCAATTCTTGTTTAGAATAATAGAGTAATATTAATGTTTACTTGGTTATTTTTCTAAGAAAAGGCACATTTTCTGAGGAAAATGCATCAGTTTATCAACAGATTTTGAATTTAGTGTGTCTACACATTAATCAAAGTTGCAAACACTGAAAAATAGAGCGTAAATTTTCTTGGTATTGTTTCTGAGTCATTTTCCGAAGTTTTCTTGAATTATATGAAATTGAAACTGAAGTATAAATAACATAAGGATCTATTTATTTATTTCCACAACTATAATTTCAGACGTGATTAAGATTCTACTAAACGTGGGCTAAATGAAATATGTTGGGCAATGAACTAACAATCTGTCAACAGTTACCAAATTAATTCTATCTCAGCACAGTAACCGAGATATTAATATGTCTTATATAATGTGTCAAAACAAGAAAACATGACAATTATTTATTATTAACATTATTATGTATACATACATATACATTCATGCCATTTAATTCCTTTTGGCGTTGACAGAATCTCGGAGATATAATATCTCCTAGGTCACTTTTTAGCATGAATATCGCAGTTACGATGTCATAATTAACCCTTGTCCATTAGTCTATTCCTACGCCATGCCGCCGGGAAGAACAGCAACTAGTTAGCTTTATTTTCACATACCTGTAGCAAAGGGCCAAACCAATATCAAGTATAATGTAGGTATATGTATATAAGAGTATTACGAAGTTTGAATGTAAGGTGTCGGTTGCTACCTTTGTGAGTTGCGGGCATCGATTTATTTGCGTCGAAGGAATGCGGTTGGAGGGCCGTCCGTCAAACAACTCTCTGTGCCGCAAACAAATGCGCTTCTCAATTACATCTTGACGGATATATGACGAGACTTTTGACCGAAAAGGGCACGCGAGTTGAATGGTGAAACTTCTGGTTAGGCCGTTGCTAACTAGGATGTATTCAATACTGAGCGCACTGTACGAAACATGCTGAAAAACCATACAGGTTATACCAATATTATTGAATAGTTTTAGTATAGTAATATTACTTAGTATCTAAAGTTGCCGAGTGTATATCCGACGAAATATCCACCAGACGGTAAAAATAACGTACTCTGTTCTCTAACAGTAGTTTGGGACGTGAGTGAATGTGTTGTTTGAGTTTACGCACGTATTTGTTTTTCAACAATGCCATAGCATTGAAGGAAGCCGCTTGAATGGCTGTCGAACAATGCGTTTGTGCGCAGGCGCAGGGCACAAACAACAGCCTTCGCCGAAAGGCTGTTTCTTTTGACCATAAGCATGGCGGCAATCGCACTTCCGGCTTAGTGCAGGGACCTAATAATATGGTTTTTAAATGCATTTGATTTATATGACCAACGGCCATAGCCGCTTTGACATATTTGTCTATTTATGCTAAGCGTTCAGTGATCTAGATTTTTGAGCACCTAATGACCTCGTAGATATAGTTTAGAAAGTATCAAGAACCGTAAAGAACTTAACCAATATGGCAGATAATAAGTCCAAAGTCGTTCCCATATGACAATAATTTAAAAATAATACCAAAACATATTCTAGCACTAGCAGAAACATAACTTGTCAGTGTAACATAACAGAGTACTTACTCGTGCATCCGCATCGCGTTTCCAACAAAGACGAAATGTACGCAAGTGAAAGTATGACGTCACCCCAGTCTGGGCCGCGCTCACTCGCCCTTGACCGTGCATGTAGCGCCATCTAAAAATAGGCCACGGGAACTATTCTTGTGTTGACATTTTCTTTAGATTGCGTGAAAAGTATTGAGTATAAAATAGTAAAAGCTCTCTCTATTTTTAATATCTATTTTAAGATGTCTTTGGTTAAGTAGAAATATACATCGCGACAACTACTCCTTGTAGGCCAGACATATTTTATGAGCCCAAGTCCGTATTCGTGGAATACAGTATTCCATGTCTGGTACTGTGTTAGTACAGTAAATTATTTGTTAGTCTAATAATCAATCCTGTGATTGTCGGTGGCGTAAATATCTGTCACTAATATTCCATAGTATTTAATAAAATTGATTGCAAGGATACTGTATATCTTGTATTCAGTTCAACTCGAAAAGTTAAGAGATGCGAAGGCATATGTAATAAAACAAGTGAATAATTTGTTCGCAAACCCACATTTGTTTCTACGGCTACAAGAATAAACTCTTTATAGATAAAGGTACCAAAAATACTAACTCAAGAGTACTAATAACTACTGAAGAATCTAGATATTAATAGGACCTAGCTACTCACATTATTAAATTATCTTTATTTCACGATTGAATGATATGGATTGTTTTCAGCTTGTCCTATATTCGTTAACTTAATAAATCATTCTACTGACCTAAATACTAACAAAATGTGTCATTGTTTACATACGTCGTCATAGATACCTGCTTTTATAGGAAATAGATTACATAGGGCGCTATGGTTCACCACCTGTCACTTTGTGAAGTGGCTATTTGGGGTAAATTAGCTTCATTAAAATTGGGAAGATGAGCACGTCAATATTGGACTGACCATCAAATGTGTATCAATGTAGTTTTTGGTATTTTAAGTGTTAACTATCGATATGATATTTTTTTCTTATTTTGTGTGATGTATTATTGTTAGTTAGTCACAAGTTCTAAGATAGAACAGTATTTTCTATTGAAATCCCGTATCACAAGATGATCTGTCTATCTATTACGTTAGTATGTCTATCACGTAAGTCTAGCCTATACGTTAGGCATACTAAATGAGGCTACAGAGTCACACTGGCTGTATCAATGAAACATAGCCCTGAACTTAGATGACCTAGACGTGACTATTTGTAAGAGACAAAACTGGAATTTTTATATATAGATTTATTCACGGCTTTACTTCTTATAATGCAGAAAGAAAGTGTATCTTCTTATACATAGATTTATTCACGCCTGTACTGATCAATGCGATATGCAGAAACTATATTGGCTATCTTACAAACTTGAAAGATCCTAACATATACCTATTATTACAAACACATCCTTTGACCCTCTCATATGTACTAATAATTAAGAAATACATATGTCTTAAACATTGAAATGACTTAAATTCACTGATTTAAGTACAGTTCCGTGATACATACGTACACATCACACCTGATTCCTGTAGAGGAGTAGGCAGAGAACACAGATTCCATCCGTCCCGATCCTGACAAACCACTTTCGCTTCATTGACACTCATACACGTCTAACGTCAACCTTTTTCAATATGGCGTTTATCTGACTGCCATATGTCCTATAGGGTATAATATAATTATACGTATAGTTATGATATATTTTAGAAATATATTAAAAATAGTTGAATTAATCATATATTCACAGATTTAAGTACAGTTCCATGGTAAATATTACTATTAGTTCGTTCCATGAAATGTGTTCGATACCATTATTCGATTGGTATGAAATCGATGTTTACGACAGAGACGTTAATATAATGACGTCATTGACCGAGAAACTTCTTTGCCGACGCTGTACGTGTTACCAATAACTTTGAATAACCTCGGAACTTCCCCGAAGTGATATCGATCGATGTAATAGCACTTAAACTGAACTGGATCCCTCAGGAGTTGACCTTTCCAACAACTATGTATTATAAATAATATATAATATGATATCTGACAGACAGTTAGACGATTTATTGAATAAAGGTATCTATAAATACTATAAATATATAATTAAATAAAGAATAAAGGTAAATATATAATAAACGTTATAAGTACATATAATATAGTATGAAAAGGTGTATAGTTAGTTGTCAATGTAGCGATCTGTGACCTCTGCTTACCTCTCTGAAGGAAACAGGCGTGATGTGTATGTAAGTATACAATTACTGTGATGCAATGTGAAGTAGAGTGGCCATATCACATCATCATCTCATCACATCAAAACTACTTTTCTCCGAGTAACTTAATTTTAATAACGTTCCAAATTATTTTACCAAATATACGATCTAGCAACCGGCTCAATAATATTTAGACTTGCACTTAGTACTATATTTCATGACTCTATCATTGTCTAGTTCAAAACGATGCGCATCGTGCTTTCGTCATCACTAAAAGTTCTTGTTTAAAACTATCAACAAATAATTCGATCATCAATTTACGATTTATTAATTTGTAATACTTTATGAGCACTCAGTCAATTAACGTATGGTGAATTCACACAACTTCACGATTCCTTGTTTCCAGTTTCGTTTGATCATGATTCATTGAAGTAAAAAGTCATCGCTTGTCTCAGAACCATTGAGTCAATGAGTGTGGGGTGTTGTTTGTAAACTCAATCGTCAAACGCCGATCGTCGGGACGCTCACTCGTCACGCCTAAAAATACCACAAGTGACTGTACGACGTGGAATTAATAGCAATAGACGAATTCTGTATTGAGTCATCGAAACTCTTATATGATACTTACTCGCTCTTGGTTAAGTATTCTATCTGAATTTCGTAATCTGAAATAGAGGTTTTCTGCAGTTAATTAAGTTTTAGAATCCATGGCATCAGAATTAATGCACGTTAACTCAAAAGTAGCTTCTAAATCATTGATGTGTGCAAGCTCAATAGTAATTTAATATATGCATAGGTAATAATAACAAGAGAGCATGCATTTTCTTTTATTTTCTTAAATTGAATGTATCTAACACTCGGATTAATATTATCAAGCAATAGATTCTATTTTGGTAAAATTTTGTATAATTATTTTCAAACACTTAACGGATAAATCAATATATCTTATCGGCCACCGAGTTTCTCCCATCACACCAAAATCTGAATTGTTTGATTAGTTAGAACCCTAAACAGCACTCAACTCAGCTTTTAATCTAGACATCTGGACTGAGATATCAAAAGATGGATAATGTGATATGACTATACGGCTTTTAGTATTCAAATGTTTGTGATAACTTTTAGATAGGGTTTTTATTAGCCATCGGTCGAGGCTATCCGTGTTACAGCTTCAAAAACAATTCGAGATACATGTTTCTATTTCTGTTTTAGTGTTATTCATGATTTATTGGTGTAGTTTGTTTGCTTTGAAGGAATTCAGACATTTATGTTATGGCAATAGGTCGCACGCAGGTGAACCTCATGAGTTTAATGGCACTTTCCTTCTTAGTATGTCGTAGAAAGTTATATTCAACTCATATATACATTTACGAGAGCAGAAACCTTATGAAAATGTACAAAGTAACTCTAAATATAAATAAATCAAGCTAAATATTCAAATCTGTAAGAACACGCCGAATTTATTCTAACAAGTTTAACAATGACATATCGTCGTTGTCAAACCAAAATCTGCTATGTGCCAAAATTATATAAACACATGGCAGTTTTTTATACGGTAGATTGATCAGTGTTCTATACGCAGACGTCAAAAAGTTAAAATCTCGAAAAAGTGCACATAGCAGATTTTGGTTTGACAACGACGATATTATTTCTTTCCACATTACGCTTTATTCAAATTAATAAACCAATAAAAACCATGCGACAACCAGCCTTAAGCAAACTAACTTAAGCCCATCTGACACCTTTCTTATTCAACACACATGTCATATCACGTGTTCAGGAACAAAGCAACACAGAATAGGAGAGGTGATCACAAAGAAGTGCCGGGGTGTTCCATGATGCAATCACACAAAGGGACAGACTTCCCCAAGTAGGGCGCGACCTTGACACACTGCCTGCACCCTCTCGTAAGGGAGACTTTCCTATAACAACTGTGGGAACTAATAATTCTATTAGGTATAGTAATATATGTAGTTGAAGATAGATTAAATTGTTATACTTGATGTCTTGTAAGAATAAAGCAAAGTTAATTTTTAATATTTTTTTAAATAAGTATTCATATATTTATATAACCTCAATCAGTGCTTTATAAGTTAATATTGAACTTTGTTTAACTTTGTAGCCTATTAACATTGATGTATTTGGTTTTTGTGTTTTTAATAAATTATTATTTGTGCAGTTTATACACTTAAGTTAGTTATTATATAAATAAACTTTGGTTCTGTAATATAATACTCTCAAAAGTTGTAGTTTATACCCGTTCCTTGTATTGAAGAGCACTGATGCCTGAGACAAGACTCTCCTAGTTCAGGCTCAATCCTATGTATAGTGACAATAGTAAAGCTTTAGGTTTGTATTCTGTAAACTATATGTAACTTTTTACTGTCCCAATAAACCTTATTATTATTATGTAGGACAATAAGTTTTTAGTTCATTTCGTATTCACGGCTCAAAAGAAACTATTCTTTTATAAAACTACATAAATGTTTGTTCCACTTTTTATATTCAAAAATACTTAACACCTCGTTTTCTTTTCTGTAAGGCGGTACAAAGTGTTACAAGTGCTTTTAAAGTGGCTCGAACCGAAGTACTTCGACAAATAAGAACATTGTATTTAGAACTGGTTTTAAGTGCACAAAAAACTGTAACACGTATTAACGTAATAACTGACAAGGTTCGCCATAGAAATTATGTAGCATTAAAAGTACAGACAGTTTAGATACCACGTGGGTGAACACGTGTTGACCAACCAACAAACTAAGACTTTCACGAGCATAACCCTTGCGGGGTTGTAGAAGATTTATTTATTTACTTTGTTAAACAGAGGCAACAGGTACTAAAATTAAAAACAACAATAATAAAACTAACTATTAAAATGACATAGAATACAAATTATATCGAACCTTAATAAGAGATAAGGAATTTTCATTACAAAACTAGCTAAACTACTTATATACTAGACACGTGTATTACTACTACATTGAATCCGTCGTTTTTTTGATTGACGTTGGTTTCTCTGTTTTTGTGAAACGTGGACTTCGTGTGGTCAGGACAGGTTAGGTTAGTCAAAAACGTTTCCTGTCTTATATTCTACTTTAACTGATGTTATATTTCTATAAATGTGTTTTTTTTTTTAATGATACTCATTTATTCATAAATTCAAATTAAGTTATATACAATAAAACAAGGAATTAAAACTAACAAAATATTTACAAACTTAAAACTAATTAAAATAAATTACCTATAAATTAAATATGTCTAAAAAATTTTCGCTGTCGTTGGAGCGCAGAGTGCCCAATATGCTGGCAGCATTCCCCCTCTGAATAGCTAGACTAATTCTCTGGCGGAGGAAGCTACCAGCCCTGCGATCCCCACTGGACTCTTGCAGGCGATGGGCAAGATCCCTTATGACCCCATGAGCCGCGCCCCCCCAAGAGCCGAGAGTTTCAAATAAATGTGTTAATGATTGGTGACCCGGATTTTTTCTTCTGTTTCCGCTGGGTTATTTCATCAGTCAATAAAACGGTCTTCTTGATTTGTTTTTTATTGTTATGCTACATATGATAAGAACACGTGATAATCTGAAACCTATTAAAATTTATGCCTGTGTCACATTTATGTATTACACCTCTAATGTAAAGGCCACACGTGTTTCATTTATTTATTTAAATTTGTGCTCAAGGTATTCAAACCTTTATTACTAAATATTGTGATAATGATACTCAAAGCTCTACCAGCAAACAAATAACATATGTCATATTATATTACGTCAGATAATTCAATTGAGTCGTTGATTGATTGATATTGATAGCGATCTCGTCTTGTTTAAATGTAGACCTTGAAATACCTTATTAAATGTCTGCCACCGTATTCTAATGGCCGGGGGCGTGTTCCTTGACCCAAAGGTCCATCGTAGACCGATACCAATCGCCGGTGTAGCGCCTACACTGATGCCCACATGTGACCCACGCAGAATACCATATTTTTATTACAACTGACCTATGATTGATGACCTGGTGATGATTGACCGAGAAGCACGGTCATGGACTCTTATATTAAGAAATCTAGTAAGACTTATTGAACATATTGTTATATTATGTATAGAAATAATAATCTTTAGCGGGAGTACCTTGATTGACCAACTTAATTTATCCCTAGTCCCAGAGTCGTTCTCCAAATGGCATAGTCCTATTCTATATACGTGACAGTATTATGTCCCTAACAGGCTAATTATCAAAAAGATTGATTAATGTGTATGGTAAATAGGAAGGCGTGAATTCGTCGTGACGTCACATCCTAATGGCCGACAGAGCGCGGCTAATTGGCGTTCTCAGCCACTGCGCCTAATTGCTAATGTTTACACACACTTTACTAAATAGACTAGATTTCGACGTAATTAATATACGTGTGTAATCAATTAAAATTAACTCGTGGAAAATTGAGTAGATAGATACAGATTAATTAATTTGAAAATGACAACGTTTATATTTTAAAGGAAAATGGTTAAATAGAGTGCTACGTAAATAAACAGTATAAATATATACATAGATATAAGATATGATAACATATGTGTGGATAGCAAATGCAAAGATTTAAAAACGGAATTTATAGATTAGAGCACCATCTTTCCTGGAAGAAGTCTATTCACGTTATTATTGAAACTACCCAGTCTTTTATACTCTTGAACAATATGAACTCCTGGAAGGCTTTCAAATATTCAGAAATAAAACATATTCCTAGAAATAACTGTTAAAAGCATCCTTATCTGTTGTTGAAAATAACCTATCTATAGGTACTGTATTATGAAACAACAAAAACCTCTAAATTGACTTATAAACTCATCATTTTCACAAAAGCAAATAAAAATTATAATGTATGAGATTGAATTTACGCATTCGCTAATTCTTATCATTATTTAATTTTATTTAGGATGACTAACAAATGTACAAAATATTACATATACCTACAAATTTTTAATAACACAACCATGGGTACACTGTACATCCAACTATGCTATCCGCGAATGAGAAAAATCACGTGATCTTTCTAAACGAATCCCAAACATTTTGATTTATATTCTCTTAGCGTTTCGCCACTTCTCTAAGGGCCGAGGTAATAACTGCGATTGAGTTAGCAAATTGAATCTCGGTTACCAATAAGGAAGTAACGGTCACGTAAGAGGCGACATGGCGCGCCGCGTATTTAATGGGTGTGTCGCGCGTCGCGGACCGCTGGCTCCGAACGCGGGACCAAGGTTGCTGACGACCAGCTGTGCCCGGTCCTTAACCAGAACTAGGGCAGCAAATCTATTGGATAGTGGTACTATGCTGAACCTTAGTTTGGGAAGTAAAAAGAATGCTAAATGACGTTATTTATGTCGTAGGAAAAGAGTAAGGGAGTAAGGATCAATGGAATTTATTAGGCAATTTAAATAGGATGTCACCAAAGTTACACGCAAGGATGATAACATAACTGTAATAAGAATGCTAGGTCGTGCACGTGATAACCTAGGAGATATTCTGTCCATAAGGTTTTGCCCACTGACTTGACTGGTCTATTTGCGTTGTAGTATTTGTAGCTCATAACATAAGTGTTTGGTGTCTTTTGGAGTAAATGACAACCGTTACAATGTATTTGGCTTGTAAAATTCTCCAATTTAGCAGATATCTAACCCAAATTGATTATTGATTGATTGACTCAGATTAACTCTGATTCTTATGTACACATGTTTCCTCTATACAGTTATCTTCGATCACCTATACAAGAATAGTTTACTATCCAGGCACATACCCTCAACGTAGCAACGCTACTAAAGCTACACTAAGGTGCGTTGCTATGGATACGTTTGATATCCATCAATTATATTCATTGTTTAGCATAACATATTAATTAGATTAGCGAACATTACACATATCCATATTAGATATTAGCGTATCAAACATTACTCCTGATGGAAAAACGCCCTAAACGTCCTCAGTATCTGAGTGGCCATTCGACTACTTATGTACAATAGGAACACAAGATATTTACCCATGAATGTCGATGATCACGTTGATCAGTTAAAAGCTCTGTACATCCGGAAACAGTTAACAGCCGTGAAGCGTACTCACACCTTGAGTTTATGTATGAACGAGTTAAATTCGATTTAGATTGTTTTTGGAGTCTTGTCGTAACTCCGTTTTTACGTTTCCTTATTGGCATTACTTGAGTTCCAATGCCATTTTTTGTTTTGAGCCACAACTCTTTGCCTCGTGTCTATCGATGACTCATTATAAGCATCTATAATACATAATATAATATTATAGACTCGACGTCTTAGTGTGGATTCATTTACTAAACAAATATTTGAGTATCTAATTCTTGTCCTGTTTATGTCAACTTATTACAATTTTGCGACAATAAATGGCTACACAGTGATAGTTTATCTACGTTTTACTCAAAACTGCATATCTATTTCGATTCAATGGATGTCATTCGTACACCTCTGTATAAGATAATGCAATTAATTTTGAGCTTAGCGCGTTCAAACAAATAAAACATGTTCGACAAATATTTGTTATTGACTGTTATTTCTGCGTCAGTGTATTAAGTACTTATTACCAAATATACCTACCTAAACACATGTTACTAAAATTATAACTAGTGCTTGTAAATGGCGACATGGCTTACTACCACATTAAGTAATGACTATCTGGACAACACATGGGTTGGAGGTGGCCATAGAATTACAACCTTCGCAATTGCGGAGATGGACACCTGAACCTCTAAGTTTCCCAAGAGTTAATGGTCGTGAACGTGTTTGTTTTTTGTCTTATGTAACTAAAATATAGGAAATGCAATCGCTTAGTTAAAATTAGCAATAAAACACACTAGGTAAATAAAAAATCAATGAATGTATATAATAAGGCAGCTAAATACTTTTATTTGGTTTTACATAGCTTATTTTAACTTAAGAATAACTTGTAAAAGTGACTGGGGCTTTCACTCGTGACATCTGCGGTAACAGCGCCGTTTCCGGGACAAACGCAGGTTGCAGGCTGCGGCCGATGCAGAAGGATTCTAGAACAGCAAAAGGGTTAAAATATCAATCCTTCCTAAATATATGTATATACTATCGACCCGCTCTGGCTTCGCACTTCTGGCTATTTAATGGATGTTATTATACATATAAACCTTCCTCTTGAATCACTCTATCTATTAAAAAAAACCGCATCAAAAACCGTTTCGTAGTTTCAAAGATTTAAGCATACAAAGGGACATAGGGACAGAGAAAGCGACTTTGTTTTATACTATGTAGTGAAGGTGTCGCATTCAAATCGGTCAGTATGGGAAAGTTGGAAACTTTAAGACATACGAACATTTGTTCTTAGTAACCAAGTCACCGATTTACCCTACCCATCTTGAACAGCAGAATACTTACCAGCAAGGTCCTGGTCTTCTCCTGGTGCCCTGAGCCGCAAGAGACGCTGCAGTGGCTCCAATCACCCCACTCGGTCACCGCACAATCTGACCCTTGTCCTATAAGTAGATGTATATCGTCATTTAATCCCTTTCGGGGTGAATAGAGCCTCGGACACACGGTATTGCCTAGGCCTTTGGCATGAATATTGTGGCTGTGAAGTAATATAATTATAACATAAGTTTGCTACCCCATCACCCAAGTGATTCCATGTAACGCTCCTCCTAAAGTATAATTAGTAGTTACTACAAATTCCTAACACCACTTTCATGACTATTAACTCTTGCAAAGTAGTCAGAGGTTTGCGGATCCATTTCATCAACTGCGGAATTCTCACGTGTTAACCAGAAGCTAGTATTATGACAGGTGCTCAACCGTTTTGAAATTTCGATCCTCAGTAATGCTACACTCGGACCTTTTACTTTCTCGAAATACTTGTTCGTAACTATATATGTCCATCTCAGCAAGTCGTATTACTCACGGTGGTTACCAGTTCGTCGCCCACTGCCAATGGACACGATGGACTCCACTCTAAGGCCGGGGTAGTTGGAGCTGATGGCGGGGTTGTTTAGAGAGTCGACAGGGGGCGCCCGCACCGCACTACTTGTTGAGTCTTCTGCGAACAACAATGATATAGGTATAGGCACAATATAGATATTAATAGAGTATCTTAAAAGTACTTCTAAATATACCCTCTAATTTATGCCTTCTGAAACGGTAGATTGACAGCTAGTTAGCATTCTTAGAGTCCCACGACATAAAACTACATAATTCATATTTTGCAAGATATGCATATGGAATATTGGTGTGGTGTTCATCGTGCAATAGATTATAGCCTTTATGACACAACACATTGTAACACCTTAACTTAGGGTTAGGCCCGAAAACAAACAACGACTTCAGAAAATTTTCAGTAATTCTAATAGTCATACGGAAATTATATTTAAATCTTTCGTGGTCTTCGACTGTTTGTAAGTTACTCCGAAATCATATATTACAGTTTATATATACTTAATAAACAAAGTTAATAAGTACTAAGTAAGGAAATTTTCCTTCTATACAAAACACATAGTGTTCTATCATGTCTTATTAGTGACAGTCACAGTAGACTAGAGGGGTGAGAAGCAACAAGTTGCCGGGGAGAATTACGTCACTACTGTCTGAGAGGCATGAGTTACTAGCTACGTCACGCCACCCCCGCTTCGATTCTCCTAACACGCTCACTTGTAGTTGATTTGCTAATAGATATACCTATGTATGTATATACTCGTATGTATGTATGTGTATACAGGTATAATGGCTTAGTGTGTCCAGGAGATTACTCCTACATTATGAGGGTATGGGGAAATTAATTAGATAAGCTGGTAGTAGGTGGCTCTGTAGAATGCCAATACAAAAAATGTATTTTAAATGTTGCTTAGGTGTATCTTAAAAACTGGGTTATAATGCCTTGATACGATATCATTAATAAATTAATATGTAATAATATTTTTACTAATTCGTGAATGTAAACGTTCTTTGTACACATATACATATTCTAATTATAGCTAGGTATAAAATTATCACGAATACTTTATCGGTTTATTTCCTTTATTATTTATAATGCATGTTACAATTTTTACGATATAGCTTACACTAAGCTACTGTTAGAGATATAGCCCAATATATCCGTCTTAACTCTATTGTTAACTATCATTATACATATATAAAAATTTGGTTTTTAATAGACTGCAACAACCAAATTTTTATATGTACTAAAAACTAAGAAATTTGCGCTGTATTTACCTTCAAGATTTCGCTTACCTACTCGAGAACAATAAACTCAAAGACAAAGAAACTTAATTTGTGTCTAACTGCATGATACTTTTAGAAAACAATAACATTATCCCGATAGGAGAATCGGCGCATCGCCACCTCCTCACAAAGTGGATTGACTAGATGATATCACCATCTTCTCCGAGGCGACACGAGAGAAGGTCGCCCTGGCTCAGTCAACGCAAGGAAACATTGTAATATAGTTCCCTCATTTGAATTAATGCGCAGTCGACAACCATCGGCCGTTTTGCCTCACAAAGTAATGTGAATCGGCATTGGAACAGCCGGTTTATGCATATTTTATAGTCATGGAAGCAATAAGAATTTTATTGCCGTTCCCCAAATGTTGCGATAATCAGAATTTAAAATTATAAATGTTAAATTTAAGGAACCTTGATACTAAAGTTCGTAGATATGCATCTTTGTGTATTTAAGACTTAAGATCATACATATTGGACAACTCGGACTATCTGTAACGTTCATAGACATCCATTTTATGTATTTAATTCTATACCCACTGTACGCAGCGTAGTATTCTAAGATCGTTATGGATTGTAAGCACACGACAGTTTAATTATACAATAACATAATTTTATTTGTCTTTTTTTATTTATGCCAAGCAATGTATTACACTATTTGTGAAATAATAACATTTGTGTAGTTCTTACGTTTTTCGTTAGATGTCGCTACTTGCCACATGTAACTCTAACTGCACATTATAACGGGGCAGCCCGCTATGGCGTGGACCTGAATATGAATGGCCAACGCCTATATTGAATAAATTATAGTAATTTTTGCGTATCCGTATGAAGATTGTAGACGTGTCGTGTTAGTATGCAAGGAAGTATCTTGTCTAGCACATTCATACCAAAAAGTTATACATCTATAAATGCTTGGCTACTACAAACTTTAATCTTATAGTATCTAGGTACCTCTTGTAAGTTTATCGCAATATGTACGTATTTATTTGAAATATTTAATTGAAAATTGCAAGAAATCTTTCACAAATCGAGCATAATATACTATATATTTGCGGTTTTACCACACCTATTGCTTACAGTAACTATCTATACATATATGTACTATAACTATCGAATAAGACACCCGTATATCCCCAACATCTGTAACTAAATTATACAAAGCGGGAGAGATTAGTTACTTGGTGACAAGCTGCAACCGTCCCCTTTCACGAAATTCCTGGAATCTAAAAGCCATTCATTGCATTTCGTGTAGTTGTTGACTGCAGTGACGAGTGCTAACACATTTACTATTATGGTTGACAAGATATGTATGAGGGTTTGTTAACTAATATATTCTTACATACATACTCGTACACATCACTCCCGATTCTCTGTTGAAGGATAGGCATAGATTACGAATGCGCATCTGTCTCGATCCAAACCACTTTTGCTTCATTGTCATTCATACACCTCACACACACTCGGCGGTTATAGGTCACTTCTAACATCACCCTTTTTCAATATGGCGTCTATCTGACTGTGATATGTCCTATTGCTCCGGTCCCTACGTAATAATATATTCTTATTTACGTATATTTCATCTGTTCTCAACAACTGAATCCTTAGTTTGAAGTAGATCAGTAATTTAAGTGCAGCGAGTGACGTAATACAGCTATGCCATGGCCACCTAGATTCACCACTGACTTAGTCGCCTCCTACGACATGGCATGAAGAACGGCAGCTAGTTTAACATATTTTACGTCCAACCTAACTTATGTCAACGGGTTACCATTATACTGTTATCCATATAACATAGTCTATTCATAACATGTATAGTTGTTATTGCTAGCGAAAAGCTGATAGTTTGATCCCCAATGATGCAAATCTCTAAATTTACGTATATAAACCATCGAAGCTCGAGTTATAAATAAACACCTAAATAGTTTTATCTTTGCTAGTAATGAGTAAGTTAAGTCAACATTATAATATTCCGATTATGAAAATTTGTATTAGTTTAATGTTCTTATTGTGTAAATTAATATTTTTAATATTTTTCGCGGCGCCATACTTTTAACTCACGCGTCATCAATGATTCGAAGCTATGAATGACTATATTAATCCATTACGTGGACAGCATTAACATGGCTAATGCCCCTATCTCTCACGCCCCTAACCTGACATCTTTGTAATTGTAAACTGATTTGAACACAAAGAATAAAAATGCCTCAATACGTTTATCTGAACCCACATTATTTCATATTAATATTATAGAAGAGCGTATAAGGGTACACAGTTAACATTTTAACTTGGTAACGTCGTTTTAAGAAGAATAGATTTTCATTTACTTGAGAATGAGCATTCGATTCCATTAGTTTCATGTTACTTAAATTTATTAACTACGATTATGTTACCATGTGTAATAGTGCATTATTGATTTAATCAAATAATAATTCATTAATACGTTGCATGCTGTAATGATAAAATAGTTTAGCCAACTTTTTGGTTCTGGTTTTATAGATATCATGTTCGTTTTATATTCATCCTTCATTATTAATGTCACAGTTCATGTTATTATTTATATTTGATATTAAATCCACAGCTAAACGGACCGAAGTTAATACTAACCCATCGCTTGTACTAATGACCACGCTGTGACGTCATGGCCAGGACGTCTGAGCCGGATGGGCACTAATCCTTGCAAATCCACGATGACGGACCTTATAAGTAGTACTAGTCTATGAGAACGGACACGTGACGTTATTCGCGGCCAGTGTCCAGTCACAGGTTTAATTGAAAACTGTCGCCTGGCAGACGGATAAAAAGCGGGAAACTCCGCCATTTTGTTTTTATTTTTATTTGCACAAAGCATGCGAGGTGCAGTTTTATCGGTTCCATTAGTTGTGATTTTCAAAGGTGAAGCTTTTTGTTGTACAGTGAAGTTTTATTCATGTTTTGGTTATTAACAAATACTAAATTATCACTTTAAAGAATGATTACCATAATGGAATGAATAAAATAATCGCGGGTTGAAAGCTGATTTAAAAACCTGGGGATCCGTTAACGAATTTTAAACTAAATAATATAAATGTAGATTAATTGTAAACAAGAGCTTTAATACCATGAATTTCCAACATATGTATTTCATACACAGTTTTAAAAAACTTTAAACGGCTTTCTTACTATCTCAGAAATACATCATACTTATATGAACTTGTGAGCAATCGATATGAGTATTTGGCAGCTGCAATTGTTTGTGGCGGGGTCATTACTCCCATTGGCAGGTTCGGCGAAAAGAGGCGTAATAAGCCACGCAAAGCCCTCATTACGATTTCTTTAGTAGTGCGTCATACTTAAATAAGCGTAGATTAAAATCTACTAGGTATTAGCTATATTATTACTAGGTATTAGGTATATATCTATTGGGCAATAGGCTAGCAACCTGTCACCATTATTCCACATGACATCAAAACCCTAATATACATGCTACTAAGTGACTGAGAAGTTATTTTCATGTCTCCAAGGTTGTGTCTCGCCCGAAAGGGGTTAAAGGACGTGAATGCATGTATAAGTCGCATGTATAAGTCGCACTACTTTATTGGTCGGCACTTATAATACTAAAGATCTTAAATCTTAAAATACTGTCTATCCCTCAAGATAGATAATAGCCAGTGCCAGTGCAGTTCACTACCTATCACGTTGGGTGCTGTCTGTCTAGTGTAACATATGCTTTGAGTGGCTCATATCTAACACGGCTCCGAAATCTCGCAGAAGGGCGCTCAAGCCTGTGACTTTGTGGTGCGGTAAAAAGGAAATTGTATACACAAGTCATGAAGCTTATGTTTTGGTTTATGTTAATACTTTATGTTGATTTATTTTAATATTTTGTCATTTTATGTATAGAGTATGAATGTGTATTGATATATGTATACAGTATTATATCTATTTATCTTTATCTTATTATCTTGATTATAGCCCCTGATTATATATGTATACTATATGTTTAATTTGTAAAAGGAATCCGTTTGCGTGACGTGTCGGGGTTTGTCATAACATCAGTGCTGGCAGATTGGGCTTCCCTTTCTGCTAGCAAGTAACTGAGACGGATCCCTTTCGCAGGGGCCCGGGGCCAGCATATGGCGCCTCTCAAATTGTTATGTTCCGTTTTGTTTCTGTCATCGTTGGTCTTGTGTCTTTGTGAATAAAGGGAATTTTATTAATTTATTTATTTATTTATATACGAGTAAGGTATAGTAATAAGGTGAGGCGGTAGATACGTAGGGGTCGGCCTAATAAGACATATGACAGTAAGATAGACGACATATTGAAAAAGGGTGACGTTACGATGTTGAAGCGAAAGTGGACTGAACCTGTGGTCTTTGCTTACTCTAATATTGACTCCCAAATTTCGCTAACGTATTTCTACTTCAACTATTTGAGTGTCAATGAAGCGAAAGTGGATTGGCAGGATCCATCGGGACGGATTTTCTTTAGGGACTTTAATCTCTATCTACTCCTCTACAGTAACACAGGTGCTATGTATATATTTTTGAGTCAAGCTGACATTGAACAATAAAGGTATAAGGGGTAATTAAATACTTTGACATTGACATATGTCACCACACCACAAAGTATTTATCAAAGTACGTATTAACGTAATAACACTAAATTGTCGTGTTTCTTAATTGCTGTGAACTTGTACCATGTAAATAATATATAGGAAGTATCATCACACGATAGTTAATGATACTAACGTCTATCAAACCCTTTTGCCCCACAATCCCCTTTTTAAATACATTTTTAATACTGTTTGGTAGCTAGTTCATCTCACTAACGTATCAAAAAGAACGGTAGCTAGTTCTATATATTTACATGAGAAATCAGCTATGGATATTAAATAGGTGTGTGATAATTCTTACTACATACATAACGTCCGTTTACCAATAACGAGGTAGGCAGAGATCACGGATCCCTATTTGTTACGATAACAAAACATTACACATAACATCCATACACCTTCTCATACACACCTTATTGAATGGATGACAATAAAGCGAACACGATTATAAGTAGCTAATACAAAATATCATACTAGTATAAATGTTCCGTGATAACTTGGGACGTAAAAAGAATGCTAAGTAGCTGCCGTTCATACCGGTATGTCGTTAATGCGACTAAGCTACTATCAACCTATCACCATTGATCCTTATGATTTAAGGTAAAAAGTGTCCTAAGAAACATCATGTTTCCAAGGTACTGTCTACCCCGAAAGGGATTAAAGTAATCACGTCGGGGTTACCAATTGTAGGATCAACATACATATATACTTAGACATATATATATGTACATATATATATATATATATATATATACGACGTCCTTAGCGCGATCGGTCAGACACCTGAACTTAAATGGTGAGGTTCCGGGTTCGATTCCCAGTGCAGGCAGAGTTAAGAATTTCGCTTTCGTCTGCTTTCCAGTCTGGTTGTTGATTATATGCTATGTATGTATTTATCTATATATAATATGTATATATTTTTTAAGTATACGTTGACTAAGTACCCTTAACACAAGTCTTAAATGAACTTACCGAGGGGCTAGTTCAATTGGTGTAGAGTCCTAATTATTATTATATGAGTAGAAAACTTACCAAAGATCCTGGAACAGGTGCCTAAGCAATCCTCCTGTGTAAGGAAGTTGTTGCGGTTACCCCGGCAACCCCCATAGCGGAATGGGGCGCAATGGCGGCTACTCGCATCGAAGGACCAACGGGGGAACACGCCCCTACAAGGACCGACCTCCGCACTCTGCATGCAGATCTCTGCCAACACCACACAGACTTTAAAGTAACATGTACGAAATGGACTCTCTGATATTTCATATATGAGTTCAATAGCTATGTTACACAATAGTGACTAAAGAGATATTATTTCGCGGAGATTCTGTCCACCCCGAAAGCGGTTGAAAACGTGATATTGATGATGGTAACGGTTTGTGTAACATGTAACTTGTTGTTGGAAGGAAATCATTGAGCTTGGGTGATAGTCTTTTCTGTCTATAAGAATATTTTACATTCATATTTAAGAAATCACAATCCTGAGAGTAATGTTAAAGATTTGTAAACTGTTTTTCATGATTTCAAATTGTTAAGAAAACGCGAATTTATATAGTTATAACTAATACATTATGATTTATTATCACAGGACGGAAGCCAAAGCGATACAAAAAAAATAAGTATACAGAATAAGAATAATAATGTCAACAGTAGAATTATAATAAAAAACAAAACAAAAACCGAACGATCGAACATGCTATGTTTCTGACTAACTAAAGTAGTATATCACTGTTTAATCTCCCTAGTCTTCATTGTCATTCTCTAGTCTATTATTATGTGCTGATGAATCATCAAATAGCTTAATCACCATAATAACTTCCTCATAATAAGATACATTATTGCGCCATTGATACATAAGTCAAGATGTCATGTGTATATTTACAATTTATTCATCGTGACTATTTTCCCTAACAAGGTAGTTGGTGGTTTGATATTTACGCCGTTGGTCTCGCATTCAAAACTTAGCACATACAGTGTATATTCCTAGGTGAGGCGCTAGAAACTTATCACTAATTGTCTATATAATTTACCTAAATCTCACTTACAATTAACAAGATATCAGGTCGTTTTAGTCCTATATTACATAGATACATTTATACACGCTTCTACGTCCCTATCGGGATAGGCACTATCTATCGCCGACGATCCTGACAAATCTCCCTTGTTGCACATATACCCTTTAACCTTTTCCTACGTGATCTTCTGTTCTTCGTACTAAGTACAACCGCCTTAAGAAGAATGTTTCAAATTTGATCTGTCCTAAATTCTTAACTATAACTTGGGTTCATTTTTTAGTTATACAGTATTTGGTAGTAAGGTGAATAGAATGATAACTAGCTGTCTCTCTCCGCAATGTTGTAACAAAATAGGGCTATTATATTTAATTGGACCACAAGTTGGCAATAGCACTTATATTTTACATTATGCCATCTTTACTTTGACATTGTACATTTAAACCTCGCTATTCTACATAGTTATACATACATACATTGTACATTTTGGTACATTTATATTTTATTACCAAAGGAAGAAATATGTCTCCAATTTCTATGCACCCCAAAAGGGGTTGTGAAACATTCATATATAATTTACACAATACAAACACAGGTTTTGCTTTGTGCAGAATAAAGATGACATGTAGATGTTCGCAGGATCACTTTGCAAATTGATCGTTTCCTGCATGACCGAACGCATTCCATTATCCAGATTGATACCCAACAGATACGAGTGCCTGACGAACGAAAAAGGATTTAGAAATGTACACGGTATTATAAAAACCGTAGTTAATGAAACCTGACTATTTATCTTAATAGTCAATATCTATTTACGGCTTGATCTACTGCCTATCATACGATATTTTGCCACTTTAGACACCTAGTTCTTCCAATTCTACTTTGAACCAGATCTTTTAACTCGTGTCCCCGAATTAACTTAACCGGTTACGATGAATCAAAGACAATACACTCGTTCACGACCATTAACCCTTGCGGGATAGTCAGAGCTTCAGGTTTCCATCTTCACAATTGCAAAGGTAGTAATTCTATGGCCACCTCGAACCCACGTGTTGACCAGATAGTCAGCACTCAATGTGACAGGTGGTAAGCCATTACGCCATTAACAAGCAATAACTATTAACCTGTTCAGGGAACAGGTAGGTTTCCTCACGATGTTGTCCGTCACATACATCGTCTATGAAACAATGCATCGATAAGAAAAGCAGCTAGCTGCATAGTGCTTAGTTCCCAGGACTTGCATGACATTGAGCTTCGTCTATTAGGTATTGTCAGGTCAACACCCACGTCTAGTGTAGGCGGCCCCGTCTATTATTCGCACACAAAGCGAACTCACAAATTACTTACTGCCTAAAGTGGCTGGCTTTTGCAGTGTTATACGGAATTCAAGTGGTATAAACAACTTTTGTGCAAGTGAATTAAGTAGGCGTTTTTAACATATATAGAATTCTACAGTTTTGATCTGTCTCTTAACGATTTACGCACAACGAATTACGATTTCAATTATAATCCTATGTGCGTATACGTTTTTGTATGAAATAATAAAAATAAACAGCTATTGTTTTATCTGTCCCTTCCACAATTATGAATGGAAAAGAAACTTCAAACTCTTTAAACAGAATATTTGGTTTTGCCATTTATGAATTTTATTACTTGTTTTCATATTCTACTGACTGCTGCAAAGTTATTTATAGTTTGTTTAATAAATAGGCAATATTTATCGAGTATCATTTTGCGCTTTTTAATTTTATTTTTACCGAGTAGGAGTGTTTCTATTTACATCGCGGTGGCATAGTAAGCCCATTCCCACGATGTGTTGCGTCATCGTTGATCGTCATCGTTGGATTCCGGTACAAACATTTGGAGCTCAATAGCGTTGTTGGCGCGACGACTGAGAATCTACGATCGCTCATTCATACTACATTGTATGCAATTCGGTACTTTACTTTGATTAAACCGGTATGCTTCTTAAACATTTATACTCATGACCTTTCCCTATTCGAGAAAATAAGAACTATGAAGTTTAAACATATCTTAGCTCATCTTTAGCATAACTATCGAGGTTGTTATAGCATTGATATAACAACAGTATATAAAAAATAAATAGCAAAACAGTAAACACGACAGTTTTTAAGTCAATGTCAAAATACAATTGTCACGATTTAGTTAGCACCTTACGTAACAGGTGATAATATAATTGTTTAAAGATAATAATCTTCTATTTAGATGTAATATGTTTATATAATAATACAAGTTAAATTTGCGTGAAGAACAGAGGAGCATGCATGAGAAGGTTAATTAGTGTGATTGAGGCAAGAGAGATTATTCAGGATCGTTTAAGTTGAGATCGATGGCATCTGCCTATCCCGTAAGTGAATATAAGTATACAAACAACAAACAAACACCCTTTTTCTCATTGTGGGTTAGTCTGGGGTTCCCGTCGCCATCTCTAAAATCGCAGAGGATTAAAAATGTATTTATGTAAACATGTTCACCCAACAATCACCAAAACCAATTCAGTTGACCATACATACACATAACGCCCTGCTCGTAAAGACACTGAGATCTTCGAGAGATCTCAATTATTAAGTGACATACTTTTACAAAAAAACGTTAACCACGTTACCATTGTATAATAAACTCACGTTTAGCAGTAGGCAGATCAATAGTGCAATCCTCCCTGTCACTACAGGGTCTCTGCTGCATCAGCTCCACACTAGACGAGCACTGCAGCTGCCTTTCAGCTGGTACGAGCAGCAGCCGCGTCCGGGTTCGTACCCCCCTACCGCAGGTGGCAGAGCAGGGTGACCATCCTGCCCAGTCTGTGGTGGGACACGCGGGGTCTGACACCTCGGGCTGGGGAGGCTCCGCGCAAGCTGGCTCCATGCATTTGCGGCTCTCCTCTGTAATTGCGAGGAATGGATGTTAGAAATGAAGTAGAAGTCGAAAGTATCGGAACATTGCCTTTACAATATTACTGGTAGTAAATAACGCACGCCCTTTATCGTATTATTTTTGGTTTCATCATTAAATGTCCATTAGATAAGAGCTACGTGGTAACCGAAAGACACGCGTTTATTGTATGTACACGGCATCTGAAAGTGAGTTCATAGTGGCTGTAGTACAAATATACCCCAATTGCAACGCTGGGTCCTTAGACAACGCCTTAGTCCTTGGGGCAAAGCACTAAAACAATAAATCAATGGTATAAGATCGACTTCGGCATTCTCCAATTCACGTGATCTTTCTAAACGAATGCCATATAACATCTTACTCTATTAGCGTGTTGACACTCATCTACATCCCTGGACATTTACCTAACCTACCCCAACCCCTTAAAAGGTAAAACCTACCAACTTGCACGAGCGGGCACTTCTTGTACCCCAAGTGGTCGAGGAAGGTGCGGCGACGCGTGCTGAAGCCTATCCCGCAGGAGACGGAGCACTCGCTCCAAGGTCCCCATTCGCTGGTACGGCACACTGTGGGCTGCTGTTCCACTTCGCCCAGAGACGCCTCCGTCACACTCTGGGGCTGGTCACTGGAATGAAACATTTCACTGCAAATGGGTACAAGAGACAAGATCATGGATAAGTGTCGTCCAGCCAGACTGTAACCCAAGGGCTCAAGTCTACTAATGCGTTTGAGCACAAACGTAGTACAATATCTAAAATATAAGATATTGGACTGATATTTAAAAAACAGTATTAGTTGACCCCTGGTCACATATATTTTGTATATGCAATGTTATGTTTGTGTTTGATTTTTCATTATACTCACTGACTTTTTTATGGCCGGAAGAATTTACACTCAATTCCGTAAACACATCATACAAGAAAATCGTACCGTACTCGTACCAGTCTTCCTAAGTTTTGATATTAGGGAACAACTCACGGGCACTCAGCTAGTGAGGCGACACACATCTCCTTGGAAACCAGCTGGCGGTCGCAGTGGGCGGCGGAGGCTTCGTGAGGATGGCGGTAACCCCTCGTGCGCATGCGCAGGCCTTTGCCGCACGACACAGAGCATGCGCTCCAGGGGGACCAATCGCCTACTGCGCACTCAGCTGTGAAGAAAGGAATGATTAGCACCAAGGCTTAGTATAGGTTATACAAAGGTATAATGCCTAAAGGCAAAAGAAGTAAAGATTGTACCGTAAAATTTGCTTCGTATCCAATCAATAGCAAAAAGATAGGTGTCATTACGTATTACATGGAAAAGCTCATAATTTAGTTGAAAGTTCAAGTTTTGAAGGTTATCCGAGTTAATTGGTTCAGAAGCCTTTGACTCAATTACTAAAGTAGCGTCCTCCCATTTCCGTATGTTCCAAGGTAATCATAATAAAATGACACTGTAACGATGACAGGTTGCTAGCCCAGCAGATTCTATTTACCTCTAACCCACACACCCAGATACGACATACCAAAGATTTAGGCAACTAATTAGCATAATGTATCCGTCCCTACTACCACAGCACTAGATAGACTAAAAATATTACTAAAGCACTCACGTCGTTCGGCCGCTTGCGAATCATCTTGTTCCTCAAGAACCAAGGCTTGCAGAGTGGCTTCATCACAGCCTTTGTCCATCACCTCCTCACGGGTGAAGTACAGCCTGGCCAGGGCAGGGATCTCCTTGGTGCTAGGGTCGTAGAACGGAGCCCTAGGGTCCTCTGGATACATGGTAGTGATGCGGTACATGCGCTCGCGGGGGATCGTTTCTGCGTTCGGTGACTGGGTGTAGAAGGGTATAGTGTAAGGAGGTTGTAGATTATATTGAATGGATGTGTTAAGAGTTGGCGTTTATAAATTATATTGATATTATCCTATGGAGTTGTATTATTTTCATTGCAAACTTTATAGTTCTAAGAGATTCGCGATTTATACTCATGATTTATAACTTACGCGATAAGTCACGTTAGTTATTTAAAGAAATGTGGTAAAAAAGAGCTATCGTATTAAATAGTTGAGTATTACTCTTAACACAAATCGTATGTTGCAAAAGGCTAGTTCAATTGATGTAGTAGTGTCATAGAATATTATATTATTAATAATTCTTTAATGAAGGCAATTAAGACGCTATAAAAATAAATTCGTAATTAAGTATGACCTAGTACACAGAGGTCAATAACTAGAGAATACGATACAAACCTTAACTATTACAACTACGACTAACCTTTGCGAAGTTCTCATGGTACTAAAAAAATCCACTTTAATCAACCATTACTTAGTATGGTTTAAGATATCCCACCATATATTAATATGGTTTAGGCTATCCTAATGAAACTCATACTGACCATATAAGAGATGCCACTGTCAGTGCCTGCGTCATAAGGCAGGAGGTCCACCTGCTTGTACTCTACCCAGGTACAGTCTTCCTGACACAGGTCCAAGCCATTCACACCCACCACCCAGTCTGGGGACGGACCTATAATGCAATGTATGATATTAATGGAGAGATATATCAATGATTGTATAAATATAATATGCCTCACATATAACGAAGAAAAATTAACGACACTAAAAAGAACAATCTATTGCAAGCAATATTCAAAACAGCTTCCAATTTTAGTGAGTTATTGAATTTATAAAACCAAAGTTGAAGGTAGAGTCGTAAATATAATAGCATAGCGAGTAAATATAATATACAAATATTTATGTTTAATAAATGTTGTTGCAAATTAATCGGCACCAAAACGAGCAATCTATTGCAACCAACATTCAAAACGAATTATCGAATTTATAAAGTGGAAGGTAGAGTTATTCGGGGTAGGCCGTCAAGAATTCAATATACAGATCAAATTGGAAACATTCTTCTCAAGGCGGATGTACGGAGCGTGAGGAATAGAAGAGTATGTATGAGAAGGTTAATGTATGTGGGTGAAGCAAGGGAGACTGTCGGCATCGTTCCAGGTGGCGAGCAATAGTATTTGTCTATCTTCAACAAAGTGACACTAAATGTAGCTTACCAAACATAGAGGCGAGTGAGACCAGATGGTGTTTCCGGTCCACGGTGAAGGTGGCGCTGGTGTTGCCATTGAGCCTCGGGTGCCACAGACCCTGGGCCTTTACGATGGACCGCAGCTGCCTCCCCTGCTGGCGTAGCTCCCGCTCCATCAACTGCACTGAACCCCACTCTGCTAAAGATCTGGCAACGTAAACATAACGAATAATTTACATACAAACATATATTCACGAGATAGGCAGACACTATCGATCGCCAACTGATAAATCTCTCTTGCTTCACTCACATCCATTGAACTTCTAATGCATGCTCTACCTTATCTTTGTATAATATGCATAACGTCGTAAATATATACATATAACATCCCTGCATATAGAAGAATAGGTAGAGATAACAATAACAAATTTTTCCCCATTCTGGTAAACCAGAATCGTCTCACTCCTCATATACACTCAGTGATTTAAGGAAGTTCCAACGTTGCTATTTTTTAATGTGTTTACAATTAACGAAAGGATTCAGGAGGCCGATAACGTGAGATAAAGCCATATCGAACTCACTGCTCATCAGACAATAAATACACAACGTAACAATCTCAGTCAAATTAAATCGGCTAGTTGAAATACGAAATAACAACAGAATTTAAAATAGAAATAATGACATCAATAGATAGAATTAAATCACTTACATTTTAGGCAACGGTCAAACATTACTGAACATTCGTTCTTGGACAGTTAAGTCATAGATATTCTAATTAAACATTTAGGACATTAATAATTACCGAAACCCGTCGGTGGCGATTAGTCCTTCGCCCCAGAAAGTGAAGTTCTCTTCGTGGGAAGCGCCAATGACATCCGAGAAGTGAGTCAGCCACAGTGCTTCTGATGGGAAGTTCTTGGGATGGGTACGCGGAGACCATACACCCTCGAACACCATCTAAAGGATATAGGATACGGGAAGATATTTGTTTAGTTATAAGAATACCTTATAAAGGCAAACTTTCATTTATATCGTAATCACATATGTAGTTATATGCCTATAAACTTGACTAAGCTTTTTAATATTAGGATACTGCAGGACTTAATACGAAAATTACAATAATACATTGATTAAATTTAAGTGATCGTCTGTTTCTAATTCAATTAATTCAGTTTAGCTATTTTTATCGTGTAATTGTAGTTTCTTCCAAATAAAGTCAAAAAACATTTATACTGTGTCCCTGCCCCCACAAATACCGTGTACTTACCCCGTGTTAGTCTGGAACGTAAAAAGCTAACAAGCTGCAGATCTTCCCGCCACGTCGCTGAAGCTAACTAAGGATCTAGGATCCAATTGAATCTACTACTACTAGGTTCAATTGGGCAATTGGCTATCAACCTGCCACCTATTCTATTATGACATTACAACCCCAATATTCATTCTATAAAGTGACTTAAGCGATATATCCCCAAGGCTCTGTAAACAAAGCGATTAAATGCATGTACCTTGTACTTGGCGTCGTCACAGGCGCAGCACTTAGAGGCTCCGATTGAGGGATCCTCACAGACCTTCTTGGTCAGTTCCCCATCCTCCGCGAACCACATGTCATCAGTTTCATATACCATGGCCCTGTAATAGAGATGCTTTTACTTCTTCATTGCCTTTTAGCAATAGAACCGCGGGGATGTAATATCACGTTTTTTAATATTGAGTGTAAATTATTTTACATTCATTGACTTAAAAATGTTATACAAAAAAATATAGTGTAATAGTATCTCCTTAATCAGTTGGCGTTAATATTGGGTTTGTGATGATATTTAAAGACAACATTGGTGTCAGGTGTGTAACCTCTAATCCAAAAAATACTTTAACTAATCGAATTCAATCAAATACCAGGAAAAGCTTTATAAATAAATAATAAATTTATATTGAACATCAAACATATACAAATAGATTAATCGAAAACATATTAAACTTTACATATTAATTATAATACTATTCCAAATTTAGCATACTTACGAGTATTGCGTATTACAGTACGAAACAATAATCTCGTTAGTTTTACCTTAGTCACGTATGTACTCACTTGAGCATCACGCATCCAGAGCCGGCAGGGGGCGCCTGCCACATAACGAGCATCTCTCCCTTGGGCAGGTCATCCGCTTCACTCACCGCGTTAGTACATCGCTCAGCGAACTGCGTGATGGTGTCTGCAAACAGCTGGAAACGCCCCGCGTGACGTCCCTGTTCCGCTTCTGCCACCACTAAGAAGCGGCTGAAATGGTGCTGACCTCCGCTTAACGTGACTGACAAGAATATTTGCTATAGTTAGTTTTAAGATAATAGTGCGCGTAGAAACATGTTGATGTTCTTTCTTTATATTTATTATGTTCTTTACTTATACTGATGAATGATAATTTGCTTTTCTTATTCTATTTATTTCTTAGTCAAGTGGCAAAATGCAATAGAAATCAAAATTTCAGTAATTGAATTGAAAGAACAAGTGACTTAGCGAATGCACAGTGTTTTTCGGTAACCGTAGTTGGTGAATTTCGTAAATTAGAATTAGACATCTTGCTCGCATTTCAGTTGACCCGTGACCATGGCCATTGCAACTTGGCCGAAACGTCATACTTAAATATACGCCATAAGTCGCGATTTCGTGAGAAAAGATTAAGAATCGCGAGTCTCTCAAAAAAATTAAATAAATGTAAAGTGTTAGTGAAATGTTACAAATTTTGTCATAAAAAGCCAAGGTCTAAACGAATTCGCTTTCTCCGAATCATAGATTTCATCTGTATAAGTAAACATTGGAAAATTTTCATACAATTCCTAGATTTAACCAAATTTAATCAATTCCTGTTCCACGTATTATACACACCTACACATAACAACGAAATATTTTGTTTTATTAAATCGTTAAAGATTGCGCGTCCGTTTCTGATAGAAATACATGAAATGTAATTTGTGGAATCCATCTTTCACCACATTTCAAAAAAGCTTTGTTTTTGAAGAAAATAACTTTTTCAGATTCACAGATATTCATAACGAAAACGACCACCTACACTTAATGTTTCGGTTATGTACTGACATTCATGTTCAAAGCTTTGCTAGTCTATACTATTTATATCTTTATGTACATACTTCGTTTATATTATTATTGTCCATTTTATATTTTTCTATGTTTCATATCAAAATCATAACAATCTCGAGACTATGCTGAAAAATACCAACGAATATACTATTTCATCACGGCGAAATGGATTAGAGTACATGAATTAATCACTGCATAGTATAAAACAAAGTCGCTTTCTTTGTCCCTGTGTCCCTTTCTATGCTTAAATCTTTGAAACTACGCAACGGATTTTGATGCGGTTTTTTTAATAGATAGAGTGATTCAAGAAAGAAGGTTTATACGTATAATAACATCCATTAAAAAGCCAGAAGTGCGAAGCCGGAACGGGTCGCTAGTAGGTATATAAATGTCATATTATCTGTCACGGGGCCCAAAGTCACCAGCGCATTTCTTTCAAACGTTACCCTCTAACAGTTGCAATTACATAGGACGTGACTAAAGTAGCAATAAAACTAGTCACTACTTACCCACATACCGCTTCCCCGGCGAATACCGCTTCACGTCTCCATTAATAACCAGCTTGTACATGTTGTCTCCAGGAGTCTTCGGCGTGGTCACGTTGCGTGGGACCAGCTCGCACTTCCTCGACGTGACCGACGTGACCACGCTGCATAGTAGGACCACCCATGGCCAAGTAGAACGCATTTTGGAGTGCCTGGGAGTTGTTTATTAGAGATATAATATCACAATTAATATTTATAAATGTTTTATTAAATATTATTCATTTATTAATTAAGCAATGAAATTTTTACAATAAAATAGTAAAATATTTACAACCTTAAAACTAATTAAAATAATTTACCTATAAATTTAATAAATCTAAAAATTTGTCGCTGTCGTTGGATGTATGTTAATTAATATATAGACATACACATCCCAGTTCCCTATAAGGAGGTAGACAGAAATCACGGATCCTCATTGTTCCTTACGAAGAGGCAGGCAAAAATCACGGATCATTCGATTCATCACAAATCACGATTCCTGGCAAACCACTCTCGCCTCATTGACATTTATACACAGTTAGTTAAGATCATGAACCAAATGATTAACATGCATTAAAGATAGTCTGTCTAGTTAGAAGTAATATAATATAGATAATAGAATATAACATAAGAGATTGTTTAAAAATAATATCTGTATGAGTATTTTTATAAGTCTGGCATTTCGATAGTAACTTATAACAATGTGTTATGAAAGTGTGACATGAAATTTATAAACATGTTTAAGTGGACTGTATTCAAACGTAACTTAAATGCAAAGAGTTGATAGGAATTGTGATTATGAATGTTAAATTTTCATGAATCGTGGATTTTAAAAGAGCCTATTAATATAAATAAATGTTCAATCTTCAACTGATCATTGACCCCATAAAACATTGACACAAAGTCACTAAAGTTAATCATTATATGCCGAATAGTTATGGTTGGCCGTACAATGCAAATCCTTTACATTATGATATACTTTACTTAAAAAAAGATTGTGCAGACAAATATTATATTATTATTGAGAAAGTAAACATTATTAACAATTCAAAACGACATGCCAAGAGAAACACAAAGCTAAATTATTAAACAATACCAAAAGTCAAACACCAACTGAAGTCTTTTGTTATACCAAGCTTAGTTCAATCAACCAAACGTTCACTAAATTTCATTACATATATCAAATGGATAAAAACAGTAAAATTATACTTAATTTATAGCGTTTCTGCCATAGGACATTAAATCAAAATATTTTTGTTATATAGGCGGGAAAAGACTATATATTTATTAAAATAGACTCACCGTAGTTGGGCCTGGGTACAGAATGAACGGCCATTATCGCTCTTATCAGCAGAGGTCGCGGAATTTGACCTCCGGCTGAAAACGAACTACCGTTGACTCGTATTTTATAAACATATACTCGTTATTATAAAATAGTTGTTACAGATTGTTTATTGTATGAAAACAAAACGACCAATTGGTATAACTGCGAAACTAAACAACTTAGTGACTTTTATACAAGGGACCTATTAATCTACATACATAACACATCTGCTAGACCTTTTTGGTAGTCAGACTAACAACTTGAGTCACCACCGTAGCAACTACGAAGGTTTAGGACCAGATTTGAACTGAATTATGACATAGTTTCTTTCTTTTACTTCACATATACTTCAATTTTTGAGTCTTTAATTTGGTTAATTACTCGTATTATTCCATGCTTGTCTCAATTATGACCATTTTAAGAGATAACTTAGCTATAATAACTGGTTAAATGGATCGCTGTTATTGGCAAGTAGAAATTGATTTGCATTGCAATGATAAATTATTTGTTTTATTGTATGCCAATGATTGTATTTACATAAAAATGGCGATTGACAGGCGAAGGCGGCGGCCATGACACCATTTGCAGCGAACACCGCGTTCCTGGCATTTCGTGATTGAACCGTAGGCCAATCAATTGTTCACCTCGAAATAAAAACAAAGAATGACCTGAAATGGATGAATAAACTTATTTTTTATTTAAATTTGATAATTCGTTTATCATTATGACTCATATGGTTCAAAGGGTAGCCAAAAGTTACAACTTCCTTTCCCGGTTATGCCAATGATTGCTACATTATTTTACAGCTTTAGTTAATAGTATATCGTAATTAATACGCATTTAATTGATTTCTTGTGCAGTGCTAGTATGGGGCGTAAAAAGAATGCTAACTAGCTGCCGTTCATCCTGGCATATCGTGTATTCAACTAAGGGACAATTAAATCTATTGGGCTATATGCTAGTAACCTATTAGCCATGTTCCATATGAGATCACAACCCTAATATTTATGCTAAAAAGTTACCTAGGACATATTGTATTTCCACCCCGAAAGTGATTAAAGAACGTGAATGCATATGCAAGTAAGTAGTATTCTTATGACATGATGCATTTTGAACTCCTTACTAAATTTTGGAAGTGTCCGTTACGACTGACTGTATGTCATATAAAATGCATAAAAATAACGTGTATACTCATACGAAAAAGTTAGGTTGGTCTTTGCGAGGGCATTAAAACCTTAATCAACAAGGGACAATAACACATGCGTCACTTCGTTACAAACGCAAATTGATGTCAGTAATCCGTTTAATTCCAACTAATTGCAGATTGTCAAACAATCGGTCGACACCAAGGCCCTCAGTCAATGGAACTAAATGAAATGTAGTTTTTTCTAAAGAACTCAAACGCAGAACGCTAATTGCTGCATAATTCACGTTTATCATTAACGTCAGTCGGCTGTCATACTTTTGTACTTGTATAAGAATTGGCTGTTTCAATGAAGATGTGAATGCGTTTTGTAAGTGTATTCACGCGAGTGGTGAAGGATAATTACGAATTTACCATCGGAGATTTAAGTTTCTCAGGTCCAAAAATATTTTTATGATTAGATGAAACTTTTTATGATAAAATTGCAATTTTTTGGCCTAGCTTAGTTGTTTGGGGCTTGACTCTGTATCAGTGGGTACAAGGTTCAAGTCCCGCTTGAGCATGTACCAATGAAAATAAGTTAAATGAATTTCTATGTAAGTATATTTTCGTAATAAAGATACATTTATGAAATGCGTCGAATACTAAGGTGAGGGAAAACATCGTGAGGAAAACTACCTGTCCCCGAACAGGTAATAGTTAGCTCTTGTAAATAGCAACATGGCTTTCCACCCGTCACATTGAGTACTGACTTTCTGGTCAACTTGTGGGTGAAATGGACCCTTAGGGGTATATGACCTCTGAATACCCCGCAATGGTTAAAGGTCGTGAACGCATTTTTTTCTTGTCGTTCTACGATTATTTTCTTCTGAACTCTGTTACTAGTTTTGCTATGTAGGTGATTGAGCGTAATATTTAGTTTGTGAAATAAGTGAAACATATAGATGGAAACGTAATTTAACTTGCAATTTTGTGAATATTCAAGTATTAGTAATAATTGATAAAAAGTACATAGTTGCAATCAAATGCATAATAAAAATATGCTAGGGCTTTGCTAATTATGATTTACATATACCTATAATCTATCACCCTGTTTCAGACTGACTTTTATTTTCCTACTTCAGGAATATACTCGTATATATCTATGTCATGTTTTAATAATAGTGTTAAATAATTCTACGTTGTGTATCGAGATCTTAATTGACAACAATGGCGCCGACCATAATTCGATTGTAATGGTTAAGCCCATTAACACAACATCGAATTCTGTGGTTGATGTATATTTCGATGAAAAAATATTTTAAATCAATAGACATGTATATATTATATTCCCAATAGGACATATGACAGTCAGATAGACGCCATAAGGGTGACGCTAGATGTGCTTATAACCGCCGAGTGTGTATGACGGGTGTATGAGTGTCAATGTAGCGAAAGTGGTTTATCAGGATCGAGACAGATGTGTTTCCATGATCTCTGCCTACCCCTTTACAGGGAATTAGGCGTGATGTGTACGTATATGTTTCTAAGATTATATAAAATAACAAGTATAGAAAAAAAGAATAACAATTTCTTTTACATAAGACACAAATCACAACCGTTAACCCTTTCTGCCTGGCTGACTTAACCCTTGTGTTGCATGGCTTTAAATAGCATTTACATTCTCGTCCTTTAATCCTTTGCGAGGTGGACAGAACTTAGGAGAAATAATAACTCCTAGGTCACATTGTAGCATAAATATTGGGGAAGTCATGTCGTCTGAAAAATTTACGAAATACTGCCACCTCCTCGCCCAATAGAGTCTATTTACCCGTAGTCTCTTCCCTATCACATAAAAGGAAGAACGTCAACTAGTTAGCATTCTTTTTACGTTCCAGGCTAGCACGGGACTTAAAAAATCTCTTATTGGTAACTTAAACGCATGAATGAACTAAACTACGTCGTAAATAAGTATGAGATCAACAGGCAAATTAAGTTCATTAATTAGAACTGATACGGGAGTCATCTCAAGGCATGCGGAACTATGCAGATAAGCTGAATCACTTACGAGAATAGGCCTGACTAATTTGTAGCAGTCAGTGAAGGAATTTGTGCTATCGATTGACACTAATTGATTGCGACTCGGTTAGTTTAAGTTTGTCGTCGGTCAGTTTACGCGGTTTAAGTATTTGTGTCAATTTTGTTTTAGTTCTCTTAAGGTACACATGTTTGTGTTGTATGTGATAAGTATACGAATTACTAGCTTCGAACAAGAATATTAACTTGTGGAGACTGGTAAGTTCTTCGCATTTTTATACATATTGTTTCGTTGAAGTATGTATTTTAATTATTATCTTGTTTTGTTCCAACCACATCTCGTATGTAAATAGTATTTTTAACCTTCATGGTTAGTTTTAGTAACTATGTAATGTTTTACGGTGCAGTATCGTCCCAATCTCAAACGTGTGTTAGTGTAAAACTTGCATAGATTTTAACCAACTATCACAGCGTGAATTTTTAAGAATAGGATTATAATAAAAGAAGTTGATAATGCTCGAAATACGTATAATATAATAAAGGTGGGTAGGTAGTCAGTCGAAGCCGTGTCTTCGGAGGTAGCTCGCCGCTTAAAACGTCAGAATGGGCTGTTCACGCCTATCAAGAATATCTGAAACAATAAACATACATTATGTATCTTAGGGTCGGTACTAGCATAGGTTAGTCTAGTATAATAACACTTTATTCATTAGGGTAAAGGGAGAAAACTTTGACAACTAAATTCACAGATTCCGAGAGAATGTCGAGCTGTAATCTGGCTAATGGTCTCTCGTGAATAAACGTTGTCTTATACTGAGTCCGTGTATTTGAATATCCGACGTGCCCTGTCGTACAATTTTATGATATACTAGTTGTGTTGACAAAGAGATTTATAAGATTCATACATCACGCCTTCCACGTTAGTGACAAATTGCTAGCCTATCGCCCAATAGAATCTATTGGTCCATTATGTTATATAGATCTGCTTGTTATAAATTCATTATATACTGACTAACTTGACAACAAAGAGAATTACTATCTCTACAATTGAGAAGACGGACACTAGAACCTCAGACCCGCAAGGTCAATGGTCATGAACGTGTTCGTCTTTGTCTTTAGTGGGTACCTTGCATCATGAGGTGGCAGGGCAGTGCCAGGTAGGTGGTGGCGGCGGCCAGCGGCTGGCTCTGCTGCCGGCGCCCCTCCTTCCACAGGTGGTAGAGCTGTGCCGAGCCCCGCGACGCCCACAGCGCCGGGCACGCCGCCTCGCCCACTTCTGGAATAGGCAAATAAATGTTATATGTTTTGCTCTTTGGTGAAGCTTTTATCGATGAAGGTTACTGCTTTTTGATGACGATTCTATAGGTGGTTATATTTCAAAACAGTGAAGAAGCAGATTTAAACAATAATTTGTCAAGAACCTTTCTGCAAGGCTCGTATTCTAAAACTTAAAAAAAAAAAATACAAACCTGTTGATTTACGTACATCGTAAAAATCAACCTTCATTTTTGCATTATGCATCACAGATTGTTACATCATATCTAATTCACTGCTTAGAAAAATTAGTCAAGATCGTTCAAAGTGGAGTTAAATAGTCTCCATCTACCCTGTCAGTGACTTGCACAAACGACACTCATCGAACACTATACTAACCATCACGCGGATCAGCCGCATCCACCTGCGGGCGATTCTTATCAATCGCATCGAGACCTTCCTCGTGAGACCGAGTAGCCTCCGCTCTTCGCCAGCTATTCCGCGAGAACAGCGCCAGGTTAGCACTAGGGTCACTGCTGCGGCGTTGGTGACGGAAGAACAGCATCTCTTCAGGCTCTCCCTCCCAGTCGCTGTCCCATTGGTCTCCGTCCCACGCTGGCTCTGAGCAAGGCGTCCCACTGCCGCTCTCACTCGTCCACGACGCGCCGCGAGCTATGGCCAGCTGTGGATATATTATATAATAATATTGTAGGACGTTATTACATCAATTAAACTAGTACCTTGGTAAGTATATTTAGGACTTGTGTTAAGGGTACTAGTCAACGTATATTTAAGAAATATATACTTATTATATATAGATAAACACATATATAATTAATGACCAGACTGGAAAGCAGAAGAAAAGCGTAGTTCTTAACTCTGCCTCCACCGAGAATCGAACTCGGGGATCTCACGATTAGCGTTCAGGCGTCTAACCGAACGCGCCCCGGAGGTCGTCAAAAAATACGTATTTATAGATTTCCGGACACATAAATTCAAGAAGACATAATATTGGATGCAGTAACAAGGTCTGCTTTAGTATACGATGCTAAGCTGCATAACTCGTCCTCCAATAGCGCCCGATCTATAGCTAGAGAGAGTGAAATGTGGTGTTCCATTTTATGTACAAGTTATTATTACTTATTCCGAGAGTTGATTGCATAGCATAGGTTTATTTAAATACAAAACATTCATACATAGTGCCTGCCTGATAAACTGAACATCGTGTTAACCCCTAACAACAACTTCTCTTTCCCTGACAACTTCTCATTGTGTAACCCCTTTTAAGATAAATCTAAAAATTAAGTTTCAATGCTGAGATGACGCCTAGTAAAAACCATGACTGGAACGAAATTGAACAAAAAGGCTGCGCGAAACGATTGTATGTATGATTTTGCTATATTTTTTGCCCATTGCCATCGCGGCTTTATTTCCCAAAGTACTCACGCTGCACCGTTAGCCATATCGCCGTTACTAGGTGCGCAAAAACCTTATTGTAAAAGTATTTCGAAAAATTACAATCATTCCATATAATTGTCTGTAATCGGATAGGTGCATTAGCCGTATCATGTACCTCTAAATTTGTGATAGTAGTTACTAAACGAAGAAAGAAGTCGTCATGGGAACAATATTTAATAGACAGGCATTAAACTCCCTATAACTTTTTCATCTCCCGCTAAATCAAGCCAGATTCTCAGAGTTGACAACCAGCAACTGGTAGTCAGAGAGGCAACCCTAAGTAGTAGTGGTAGTAAGAATAATAATAATTGAGACTATATTACACAAATTAAACTAGCTCCTTGGTAAGTTCATTTAAGAATTGTGTTGAGGGTACTAGTCAACGAATATTTAAGAAATATATACTTATTATGCATAGATAAATACATATATAGCACATATAATCAACGACTAGACGTGAAAGCAGAAGAAAAGCGTAGTTCTTAACTCTGCCTCCACCGGGAATCGAACACAGGAGCTCACGTGTAGCGTTCAAGTTTTTAACCGATCGCGCCACGAAGGCCATCAAATAAACAATAAAGTAAAGAAAGAAAAGAAAGAAAACACTTTATTCACTGCACCACAACTACACAAATTACATCAAACACATAAACAATAAACATCAAGAATGAAAACCATTGATGCAGTGAAAAGGTGCTGCCTCAGTATACGATACAGCTATAGCTATATATACTATATATATATAGCTATAGCTATAAAGTAGTCAATTAGTCTACCTCAGCATGTCCCTTGCCGTTGGGGCCGCGTACACGCACGTATTCGCAGCGGCCGTTGCCAGCGCCGCCGCCCAGGCCCATACGCTGCGCTACCTTCTGGGATAACGAGGTTTGCTGCAACACACATACACGCTATGAGATTTACATACATATATTGATGTATTTTAAGCCGTTTCGGAGTTAACAGAACCTTGTCGATAGGATAAAATCTCCCTCAATCATTTAGAAATCATTCCGGGTTGAGAAGGCATTTAAATGGAACATTGATGATAGGTTGCTAGCCCATTCCCATGTCTATAAGCTTTAATTCACTAATAACCACTCGTAAATCATAATTAGGAAAACGTCCAAAAATAATTACTTAAATTAATAAAAATAAACATTGTGACAAAAATCTTATGCTGTGTCTTAGTCTATGTTATGTGTAATGTATGGATGTGAATGTGTACACGTATGTATGCTGAACAAAGCTTACTTTCTATTGGCACTAAAAGTGTATGTCATCTTAACAGACCCGCCATTAAGTTATTAAGATTGTAAGATGAACTCAATGTGAGCTTCGCACAGTCTGTAAGTGACCTAAATATTTTTATTAGGGTCAGATTAAATGTCGAGAGAAATGGATCATTAAGTTCGTTAAATATATAGATTAGAAATGGCGGAGAGAATCGAAATGAAGTCTTCTTAGAATATTATTAACAAGTTAGGAGTTATACTCGTGTATTTGTTTGTATATTTTTGAATAGTCCCCAGTCTGTCGACAAAGCGTTTTGTTACTTAGGAAGTATGAGTGAGCAAGGAAAACGTTTCCACCAAGATCAAAGATATTGGGATGTAAATATGTTAGGAGACTACTGTTGGTCTATTTTAACAGAAACAGCTCATTAAAGTTATAAATAGTAGTCAAAAATATGTCATTTTAGTAAATTTTATTATAACCTAGAAGTTTTAGGTGAAATTTTTCTATGCTCAGTATTTCTGACACCTGACGTGACAGTTTTTTTTATTATTTTTCCTAGGATACCCATACATAGATACATAACATTCCATAACTTATCTGCGGTATAAACATCGTGTAAACTAGTGTAATGCTAAATGTGAGCTAATTTTATTCGTTTTAACATAATTATGTCCTATTCAGCCCTAATAAAACTATACGACGAATATAGGTACCGAAGTATATCTAAAATTATCACTAATAGTGTTAGCAATAAGTGGTTTTGCGCCGGATAGACTGTAATTGAAGATCTAATGGACCGGTTACATACATAAGCTGTGCTTAGTTAAAGATGTATTATTCATTTTACATTACGACCAAGATCTGTGTTTGTAATTTGATCGCAGAAGTAAATGACGTTAAATTTTATAAGCTTCAAGCGTTTCAATTTAAAGGCAAGAATAGAATTCAGTTATCCCAACTAAGTAGAGATCCCGCCACATACGGTGGCAGTTGGAGGCGTCGCCACAGTCGCGTAATTCAGTGTTACCAGTAAACACGCCAAAACTAGCACTCACTGTGCCATACGGCTCGATACATTATAGGTTTCATTTGTAACGGTCTTTGGTTGCAGAGCTATAAACTCAAATAAAACAAATTAATATATCAAACTCAAAATATGTTTATTTAACTATTTCAAACATGATTAATAATTAACGGGACTTATCCTTCTTATTATATATTACATATATTATGTGTTCCTTCACTCTGTCCGCAATAGACCGTTTAGTGTGTTCGACGTAGGATTTCCCACAGCTGCAATCAATCTTATACACACCCTTATATCTTATATCATGTGTATAAATCGCGAATCTCTTAAAACTATTATTTCAAACACGGCACTGAGCATTGTCTTTACATATTTTTTACCGAGGCTAGATCAGCGGAGACCCTAGCTTGGAGAAGAACTAACAAGAAACTCCGGAAATCAATTTATTATAATCACCCTTAACAAACATAAAAATTACAAAGAGTGGGCAAAAAACACAACGCTGGTAATACTAAATTTACCTTTCATACAAAATAACACGCAATGGCGGTAACGTCAAATTTAGTTCCAAGTTTGGCTACTGCCACCGTATGTGGCGGGATCTCTAAGTATATATAACTTATTTAAACCATTATCTACTTCAGACATGTCCCGTGCTAGTCTTGGACATAAAAAGAATGCTAACTAGCTGCCGTTCTTTCCCCAAAACTCAATTATACATGCTAATACGTCAACAAAATGTTTTCATTTCTCTAAGGTTCTGTCCATCCCGAAAGGGATTAAAGGACGTACATGTATATGTACATTTGATTATCCTGATGGTTTTTCAACCTGTAACCGCAAGGTAGCGTATCCTTCACCTTACAAACCGTAACCGTAGACAAGGTTAATTATCCGTGATTATGATGTGCACTTCGCGACTTTACTCAATTACATTCTAATGGAACCACGGATGATTGCTTAGTGTTAAGCGTAAACGTTGCTATGTTTTATATGGGCTCACACAATTGTACAGTTACAGTGATAGATGATGTTACAATATATTTCTGCTTATATTATCGCATTAGAGCCTCTATTAAGGCAGTCTTAGTCTGTAAATTAAGAAATTTTTTAGTCACTAACCGGTAAAAAGTAAGCCATTCTTCAAGTATCGGAAGAAGTGGCTAAACCGTGGGACCTACCGTACCCCTGCCCGAAATTATTATTGCACATTAGAACATCGTGCAACTAATGACATGAGACTGAATGGCAAGGTCTAAGGTCCGTGACAGACGCAGTGGACGCACTAGCTATTGCACATGCACTCTAATTGAAACGGTGTGTTGTAATTTACCGTACCTATTGTTTCAGTATAAGAATTATCTAAATATTATTGTTATTAACGGATGGTTGGTTTTGCCCTTAGTTTATAAGTATGTATATATGTTGGCTGATGTGTGGTGGTTGGTGTGATGAGATGGTGGTGGTGTGGCGGACTGACCCGTGCGTGGTAGAGCGCGTGCAGCGCCTCGTAGCGCAGCGAAGCGAGGAAGAGCGCGGTGGGCGGCTCCGCGGAGGCCACCAGCTCCAGGCAGAGCAGCTCCCCGTCGCGCACCTCCACCTGCTCCAGCGTCGCCTCGAAGTCGTCCACCGCGAAGCACAGCAGCGGGTAGCACGGCTCCTCCGCCTCGCCCTTCGCCTCCATGCGCCGCCGCGACGGCGACGCCCACACCTGCCACACACCACCACATCAGACCATCGCCACTGCCATCGCCAGCCGCCGGAGCGAGCGGGATCGATGCCACCGTGTCGTCACCGAGGCGAGGGGCGCCCTTCGCCGGAGAAATCGCCCGGTGCACCCGCACCGAACGAGGGGCGAGCGCGGGCCGAGGGGGGAGGGCGCGCGGGGGCCGGCGCGCGCATTCCGCTCGCCACCGCCAGTCGCCGCGACGCTCCTCAGTCGGCCGCACGCCCCTCGGCCTCTCGTCTCAGCTCAACCCTAACGGTGTCCCTCGGTGCGGGCCTCGATCCCCTTCGCTCCAAATACTGTGTTCTGTCCCCTGGCAGTTAGTTGAGTGCGCGTTTCTCAGTTCCAGGTGAGCCGTTGGTGCGTTCGGTGCGCGTGTTCCTAGCGAGCGAGGCGCCACAGCGCGACCTAGTGCGAGCGGAGCGGCCGCCATCGACGCCCCCGGAGTGCGAGGTGCCGCCGAGCCTGCCGGTCGAAGAGCGAGCGGCCCATGACCTGAACAACAACCCTCCCGGCGCGATGCCCTCGCAGGCCGAGCTGCTGCAGCGGCAGCCGCTGCTGGCGCGCGCTCCCAAGCCGCCCTCCGCCACGGATGAGAGCGACGAGGCGGGCGGGTCGCCGCCCTCCGGCGGGGGCCACGCGCGCCATGAGCTCGTCATCGAGATGGGCGAGAGCGGGCGGCACGAGGCGCGCTTCCCGCGGGAGCCGCTCAAGGCGCTGGCGGCCTTCGCCTTCCTGTTCGTGAGCGTGTGCATCAACATGACTGCGCTGGCGCTGGTGCACGAGCGGCTGCCCGACCGGAACACGACGCCCGCGCTGCCCGACATCGTGCTGGACAACGTGGCGGAGCGCGACTGGGCGCTGCCCGCCTCCGAGTACATCATCGTGGCGTGCACCAGCACGGCGGCCGCCACGGTGCTGCTCCACCGGCACCGGTGGGTGGTGGCGCGGCGCGTCTTCTTCCTCGTGGGGCTGCTGTACCTGTACCGCTCGTGCACCATGTGGGTGACGGTGCTGCCCGTGGCCACGCCCAACTACCCCTGCAAGGAGAAGGAGCCGGGCGTCACGTGGGCGCAGATCGCGCAGCGCGTCTTCTCCCTCATCTCGGGCTTCGGCCTGTCCATCAACGGCAAGCACGTGTACTGCGGCGACTACATCTACTCGGGGCACACCATGATGCTCGTGTTCTCGTACCTGCTGGTGGCGGAGTACTCGCCGCGGAGGTTGTGGCCGCTGCACTGGGCGCTGTGGGCGGCCGCGCTGCTCGGCGTGTGCTTCGTGCTGGTGGCGCACGGCCACTACACGGTGGACGTGATCATCGCGTACTACGTGACGACGCGGCTCTTCTGGTGGTACCACGCGCTGGTGAGCAGCGGCGGCGGCGGACGCGGGCAGCGCTGGCTGGGCCGCGAGTGGTGGCACCCCTTCTTCTCGTGGCTGGAGCGCAACGCGAGGGCGCCCCTGCCGCGCCGCTACGAGTGGCCGCTGCCCTGGCCGCGCGGCAAGCTGTTCGCGAGGCTGAGCTAGCGGCGAGGGGCCGACGAACTACTCACCCGCTGCGAGCGGCGGCGCAGCACCTGTAGCTGCGTGGGCGCCGTGCGCGTGCACACCGCCACCGTGAGCGTGTACTCGAGCCGGTGCAGCAGCAGGTTGAGCACGAGCGTGTCCTGCCACGCGACGTCCGGGTCCCCGACGGGCAGCCGGCGCGACGCCCGCCTCAGCACCTCCACCTCGGCCTGCAACCAAGGCGCGTGTCAGCTAAGGGGGCCTGCGGTGGGCGCGTGCGAGGGCGCGGGGGCCGCTCACCTGGAAGCGCGGGTGCGCGCGTGACGAGGAGCGCAGGTGGCGGCGGCGCACGAAGAACAGCAGGTCGTCGTGGTCGGGCGCCGGCTCCTCGAACAGGAAGTGGCGCACGAACGCATCCGTCCAGAAGCCGACGCCAGCGCCCGCCGCGTCTGCAACAGCGCCGCGCTCAGCATCTCACCTCACTCGCATAGTACAAAGGCCCAGCCCCGCCGACGGGCGGAGCTGCCCCGAGTGCATAGACTGTTTTTGCAAGCCTAGTCGGCTCCAATGAATCAATGTGGACTCATACAGTGCTCGTTCCTCTCTGGCATCAGACAGTGAAAGCTTACTAGATTAACTGTACAGTGGTCAATCTACGAACAAACTATAAAGGCATGTGTTATAGATACAGTAATGTTAATATGTTATTCTACTTTTCTATAAAGTGTATACTATCACAAGTGCGTGCCTTTTATTAAGGGCGTCGACCCTCTGTCCTCTCAGTGGCCCAACATTGTCTGTGGAATGTATGGGTGCAATGTGGTGTGAACACCTTCTGTTGCAGAATCACTATCGAGCTGGTAAATACATCAAAGCCTGCTTGTTCCATAAATACTAAGACACAAACACCTAAGTACACACATGCAATATAAACACAAGATTACATGTTGCATAAAAACATCCTAGAATATTCCATTCTGCCTTCCACACCTGAGTATGCTATTTATCTTGCTTGTCCTGTCATAATATGATATGACGTTAGTTGCTCCTACCAATGACTATCATTTGAAAACCAAACTTCATTAGGAAAAACTTCTTAATGATGATCATAATCAGATTTGACTCAGACAATGTTCTTTTTTTAATCAAAAATACTATGTACTTAGTTTAATAATTAGCCTGCCTAATCAACTTATAGATATTTAGAATAATTATCAGGGTTGTTATGACATTTGTGTCAGGTTTCTAGCCCATTCCTTATAGCTTTTATTTAAATCTAGTTCCTTAATCACCTCTTACAACATATAATCTCCTATTCATTCATTTGAAATATTTACTAGATATATTTCTTTTTGAGACTTACATTCTCAAATCATCCTTTTGTGTCAAAAAAACAAAACTATGTTTTTTTGTATTCCAATGACTCACTATTGATCACAATCATATGCCAGCTCAGCTGCACTCATACATAAAATAAAACATTTACTTGCTTCAAAATTAGACAAAGAATACCAGATAGGTAAAGTCCTACTGTATTTCTGTTATTCACAGTTGATAAGATTAGATAAGAGTTCTCAATAAGTAATTTGAATATCCAAAAACACTTACTGATTTCATTTGACAATCAAATATTTCCATAACATTTGCTAGTATTGTTTTTATGCAATTCATAGCCAAGGAAGCTGTGAACAATTGACTCATTTTCTTTATATATCTACTTAGCATGGTATAATAACATATTTCACCTCTTAAACATATAGCAGATACTTGTAGTAGCTTATGTATAGCAACGGGATGATTGATTGATAACATACACAACACATTCTCAACAAAAAGTTACTTTTTGCCAATAAATAGATACAGCTGAGCAATTATTATTTCAGCCGCTAGCTACATACAACTTTTTCTTCAACAATAATATAAAAAAGTTAAAAACTTAACACATGAGATATGCCAAGTTGAACTTTGATATCACAAACACTAGTTAATTACGTAGTTAGGATTTATGCCTATTCTATTTATATTTTCCTGTTGCAAAGGTCACATAGCGTCACAGTTTATTCATACTAGGTGTCATAAGCACATTCAATCATAAATTCTCGATAAATCCAACTAACGTAAGAATGCAAATTGAAATAATCACCCATGCATCATCTTAACAAACTGTGCATAAATCAACTACAAATATAAACAGATTATTATATTATGAATATAAATAATGACATAAAAACCATTATCCCTTATGGGGTAGTCAGAGTTATCACCACATTGTGCATCTACACAATTATAATGGTCATATTAAACTCATGTCACACTCACTCACAATATAATGCATATAATATAATGCATTTATATTCTCATTCATCTATGTTTTAACTTGCATGAAAAACGTTTTAAACAACTCTTTGTTCTACATACATACACTCACATCCTTTAATATTTCTTTTATATGCATTACTTTTACATACAAATATGTCTGTATTGAGGTGTCATTATATACCTATATACCTACAAACTTATGAAAATTCATAATATCAGGAGATATTCCTTTACTCAATAATTATTCCCTTTTGATAACAGTTCCCATACATTTTCACTACCAATAATAGTCCCACTACACCTTTACATAGTTGGGCTGCATTTTATGAATGGGCTACAGCAACTACCCAGCTGTACATATTGATAGTGCATAACATTTACACTCCAAACAAAACAATCCTACACAGTAATGCGACCCCAATTCAATATAGATACAAATAGGTCCAATCTATCACACCAGAACGCTCATTGTATCAAGTTTCACAAAGGCTTTTGTGGCCCACATGCAATCTGATATGCTATCAACAGAGCTTATCTGTTGAACCCACTATCCTAGAAGCAAGATCATTAATTGCTCTAAATTAATTGATTATAATTTAATAGTACATTCATAAAGTAAGTACAGCATTTGCACACTGTTATGAGTCAACACAAAAATGCTTTATGTCCATAATATACAAGAGGTAGGCAGATTAAAAACAAGGATCTAAAACTTATACTAAACAATTATATATTTGATCTTCTCAAGCTTAAGTGATGCGATAGCAACATTAAAAAGCATTACTATTTATATTGTATAGGAAGCAAAGCATAATTTATATATTAGTGTATTTATATAGTTCAAACATCTTAATTTTATGAAAGCTGCTATTTTATTCCATACAATATAATTTTTAGTGCCTTCTACTTCTGAGCACCCCCTTGCAGCATTATTTATTTATTTCTAAAATGTATGTCACCCTAATAGGTACATCTATTATATGTGTATTATGCTGTATATACTATTTATGGAAAAGGCAATCATAATGTTAAATACACTAAAAACAGTGCTTTGTAAAAAATACTAAGGAATTTCATACAACACTCAGAAGTCACATGCAAACATGAAACTTAATCATATTAGCTATGCAGGTTTTCAACAGAGCAAGCCATTGACCTTTACCACAAAGACCTCTGTCGCAAATGAATTAAAACAAAAGATACAAATATTAACTCATACCAATCTGTGTATGCTTCTATAGAAACTGATAACGTACAAAGAGGCATGACTATGTCAGTATATGCATATAATAACACTACTTAAAAATACACAGTCATAAGAACTAACTACAACACAAGTCGTATATTATTAAATAATATAGTGTTTTATGTTGGTGAGGAAAAACATGGCAAACCTACCTAACTCTGAATAGACTATGATTTTAAACAGTGCCTACTACAACGTCACCTTTATATGTATGTATGTCTAACATCTTAAAATCAAGAACAACATCTATCTACCTTTAAGATATGGACAGAATATAATACACAGAGTATTTTGGAATATTAGTAGTCATAGTGGTGTAAGAAGTACCTATATGTTGAGTATGTATGAGGAGGATTATGAGTGTCAATGGAGCGAAATTGAGTTGTCAGTATTGAGGTAGATGGGATCTGTGATCTCCGCCTACCCCTCTACAGGAAATCAGGCGTGATGTATATGTATGTAAAATTACAAACATTAAAATACTGATTTCTTTCATGTATTAAGACTTTAGTCTCAATATATGCAGATGAATGTCACCTAGCAAGAACAACCAACAATAAAAGTTAACATAACCTGTTCCTGCGCATAGAAAATTCCAGTTATTTAATTAAGAAACCTGAAATCAACTGCTCAAGCAGGTAAGTTCAATAAAACATTGAAGTAAACATTCATATACTTATGTAATATCCTGAGCTAGTCTGAGACTTAAATATAATGCTATCTAGCTGCCTGTCTTGTGCTAGCCTGGGATGTAAAAAGAATGCTAACTAGCTGCTGTTCTTTTCAGCCTAAGGTAGGAGGCGACTAAGAGACTGGAGGTAAATAGAATTCATTATGACATCACAACCCCAATATTCATGCTTAAAAGTGACCTAGAATATTTATATGTATGTATCTAGCTGCCTATAATGCATGTTGTAGAAGTTGACTAAGGGACAAGGGGTCAATAGAAAGATGCAGCTCACTAACAGCAAGTTTTCATTTCAAGATAATCATAAAAATTAATAGTTTTGCTGCTGTATACGCAAAATAGGCGCTAGTCGTCGAGTTGCGGACACTAAACCGGCTTCTATCTATCTAGTTTTGCAAAAAGTGACTGATTTTATATTAAATCTCCAAGGTTCTTTCTACCCTAAAAGAATTAATATCTGCAAAGTTCTAGCTACCCCAAAAAGAATTAAGCATTGTAATGGATATTATGTAATCTACTCAGGTTTGTAATTGTTTTCATTCTCATAGGAGAAGTAATATATTTATACAACTGGTTTGTTTGATGCGCACAGCTCATGTACATTAGTTTGTTCAACCAGTTTAACCACTAGTAGTGGCATAATAAATTAAGATTCTTTGGCTACTAAACACTGCCAATGTAGCATAGTTAGTCTTTGACTGTTTTTTAATAAATGGAAAGCTAATATGGGTTACATATGCCTATGCTTTGTAGTTATAAATAAATAATAGTAAAAGCATTTATTCACAGCTGCAAAAACATAGTAATATATTATATAGTTATTTATTCCTCAATAGAAGCTTATGGCACACAATTGTAAGGTTTTATTAGCCCATGAAGTTATTTATATTATGCAATCATGCAGTTAAGTGTAAACCATTGTTTATTATACTAAGTATGTGCAGATCTAACAAATCGGTTTGCTACCTTTTGGAAATACATGTAGCAGTAATTTGGGTTTTCATTGTGCAATAGATAGGCAACCAAACAGCTGTTAACTTTTATCATTATTGGCCTACTGCAAGTAAGTTATAGTTATATGTAATTTTTTATTTGAGTACTTAACTAATTTAAGCATTATTAGTTCTGGAATGTCTACTCAGAAAACCATTTCATTTATTTATTGTGTAAATTCACTTCAGCAGCAAGTAAACAAAACACAATTTTAATGCATTGAACCCTAGTCAGGTCTTATGACAATCCAAAGGCTGTGCTGTATACATAACTGAGCCTAGGTGGAGCCATTCAATACTTCAGCGTTTGAACATTGTGAGTGATTCATATGCATTATTCATGTTTGCCTCGATCTCCAACAACCATTACCAATTGAATCTGATTGGAGAATGGTTCAATGCTTCCAATTACCTGTATTCAAGCATTTATGTATAACTTTGTGACTTATCTCTTTTGGGATGGTCAGAAGTCTCTGTATCTTTATAGTAACACTCTGGCTACTTGGTCTCAAGTTTTCTCAAGGGGCATTTTAAATCCTCAGATTAATTATGAAAGGTTTCATTTAACTCTACAAAAAATGTACATTATTACATATTATACACATTGGATAACAACATACTCAAAACTTTTGTTTGATAAACAAGGATATGAAAAGGTAAGATTTAATTCTTTTGGCTGATAATTTTATCTGGAATTCTTGATACAATGATAAGTCCTTATTGATAACGGTATTAGTTGGTGATTGGTACCAATATACTCGTATTTGTGAATATCATTCCTTGACGTAGCATATGATCATATGATCAAAACAATTTATTATGATAAGATACAAAGTACAATAAAAATGTAAATAATGATATAATCTTTCAATTTGGGTGTTTTGTTTTGGATTTTAAATTAATCCTTATGTACTAAACTATGTATTAAAAGCTACATACATATATTAACACACATCTTTCTCTATCTTTCAGAATGAATAGAAGTCATAGGTTGACACCAAACTCAGTATTGTGATGCACCTCCTACATCGTCTCCGAGAAGAAAGGCAGCACATTGCATGTTTACTAAATGAGCATTATGGATGTAACTGCTGTTGTTTTAATGTTCCAGAAGCCAATATAGGGAATAGGGGTAAAAAAAGTAAAAATGCAATCTTAATTATGCATAATTTGGTAGCAATCTCTCACCGATATCCTATGTCAATGGCAAAAGAATCTAATAAACCAAAGGTGTCAAATGAGATATGGTGTATCTTGGCTTTGAGTGCTCAGAATAGAATAGAGGACAGGCTGAGAAGAACCATAATAAAATTTAAATTAAGTTCTTGTATGCATGCAGTCATTAATTGATGTAGTTGGAGTTTGTGAAGGTCATTATGTTTGGTTCTAACATGTCTTCTTCATCATCTTTGAGTATTTTGTTTGTTATAACTTACAGTGCATGGTCATACATACATGGACAGTATTGGCAAATAAAATTTTAATTATAGTTGGAATGAAACTAGCGCTCAGTTTTAGATTAAACTTGAGTCACTAAGACAGCCACACACTATGTTTTTACACTTATAGTGATGAAAACTATTGTCATATAAATTAATATTGGCTACAGTCAGGTGATGTAGAAAAATTGGCTTCATGTGGTTGTACACCAGTCACCCTGTAGGAATTATGGGTACAAGGTACAATTACTAGCTATGAGTCACGAACGCCAAAACTAAATTGCTCAAGAGATAGTGTTTATCACTAATCACATTTTAAGCCAGTTCATAAAGAAGCAATGACAATACAATTTAAAAACAACAAACACGTCAAGAGGTTTAAAATAGAACAATATTCATTATGTGTTTTGTAAACTAATTTGAATTAATGGCCCAGCATTCCTTAATTGGAGTCACAAACTTGTTTACCTGTCTTTGCCCTTTGACTTGAACATAAAAATACACCAAGGCCAGTTGAGGCTAATATTTAATGAGCTAAGTGTATATGCATCGTTGGAATACGTCATAAAATCAACCATTTACTTATGGCCATGTAGAAATAGAAACAGTGTGGTTCCTATGTAAATGTAATCACAAAGTTGTATGTTTTGTCTCAAAATACACATGTTGCATAAACAGAATTGAAGTTTTTTTGTTGTTTCATTGTCAATATATCTAAAATTGTATTATAGTTGTAAGATGTTTTGTATTTGATATGAAATGAGAATATAAATAAAACAATATATTGGATCCTCAGGTGGGTACTCAATTTATATATACTTATATTTCTATAGCGTACATAAGATAACTGTAAAGATATACAAAGATAAAATATTGATAAATTAAATAGAATCCTAACTCGCTCCTATTCACACTGGCATGTTGCATGAGGCTACTAACAGATTAGAACAATATAATTTTCTGGGTGATGACATAGAAAGAGCAACTTGTCACAAACTTGACTACAATATCGCAGCCCCAAACAGAGAAGTTGCTAAGAGTGACAAAAGAGATATTGTCTACCACCTCAAATGGGAATAACTGAACATGTATTTATTAATAACAATAAACAAGCTTAATTCTTCTAACAAAAATAATTTGTAGTTATACTAAGTACATTGTCTTAAATAAAAATTTTATTATAACTGTGCAATGGCAAGGCTTACTTATTTTATAGAAAACATTGTTAAACTGAAGCAGAATGTAAACAAAGCCCCTTTATTTTCATAACAACACATGCAAATCTCAAACCAACAAAGCTTTAGCTACATAAGTAATCAAAATGGCATGCAATACATATTATTATTCTAAAATCTTGGGAATATGCACATGCATGAATTGATCATTACAATTATTGTTATTGCTTGTAGGAGTTTCATTTCTATATACACTGATGTAAGTACAGTAAGGCTAAATGAAACTAATGTTTCACCAGATAGATAGTCTCAACCAAACTTACATGATAAGGCATGTTGCAGAATACAGAACCAGACTATAGTATATTCCAAGGATACGACTGCTGCTGACTAGGTTTATCTCACAACATGGAACATATATTTTAGGTGAAAACTTGTTAAAAATAAGTTTATTAGAAGTTCTTATATTTAATTAATACCTAAGATGAGCTATTGACTGCGAAGAATAGGTTCCAAAATATTATAGCAGGGGCAGTGTAAGGTTAGTAGTCTAAGTTTAACTTAAGTATACTTTACGAAATTAATCATATAAGAATACTTTCGTTCATGCATTAGGATTAGTAAAAAGCCTCACCATCTTTTAGCATTTGGCGCATTTCCTTGGTACGCTGAAAGCTGATCTCTTCTAAGAGTTGTTGAAGCATGGAAACCTCCTTGGAATCGCTGTTTCCCGCCATGCCGACAACCACCACCAAAGTTACCAAACACCAACACCACAAAATTTGTTAATTTGTTAGAACGATGCATACATTCAAAAATGTTAGGACAGAAGCAAAAATAGGAATCAGGTAAACCATGAGAAGGAGCCAAGGTAAGAGCAAACAACATACATAAGTTAGCAATAGAAATATTCAAATAAATAATAACAAGCAACCATAAATAAAATTTATATAGAATAGAACATGATCAAAAATATTTAGTGAGCTTGCATGACATTCGTGGACGCACGCAAAACACGTTCAAAATGATTCACAGATAAAACATAAAATGCATCACAGATAACATATGCGAGACGGTAATATAAGGTGGATTACATAGTCCTAGAATAATGATACAATTCATAACATATTTGCTGGATAGTTCTGTTATGAACTATTTTTTATTTTAAATAGAATCACTTTCTTTGTAGATTATTGCACAGATATTACTTTTGTAATCAAGGAAAAGAATCATCCTAGTATAATGTATGCACCATGAGAATTCCATATTAATGTCAGTCAAAATAAATAAAGATGTCAGGCAATTGGCTTATCGACTATTGTGATTTGTGACTGATACTATCTAGTTTCTATTTTATTCAAGGTTTATTTTAACTATGTAAAAGAAACAAAGGGCTATGAGTGGTTGTTCAGATAGTCAAGAAAATTAACTATATGTGAATCATTGAATGGTGTCCATTAGACAATGTTTTGCCAAAATATACTTAAAAGGAAATGGACGGCCATGATTCATAACAAGTGAGAACGCAGGTATCAAGATGTACGATAGCGCTTGTGGTGCTGCTGCCACCGGGCAGTGTGGCAAACCACAGCATGAATGCGATACCACCACATCTCACCGGCCATGCCCACCACCAGCCGAACGAGATTATAGCGGTTTTGATATTGTGAAAGCGACGCAATATGGAGCTTTCGCGCGAGTCCAAGAATTGGTGGAGGCCGGCTGGGATGTCAACCAACCGGATCATGAAACCGTAACCTTATTGCATTGGGCAGCAATAAACAACCGCCGCGAAATCATGGAGTACTTACTTACGAAAGGAGCTCGTGTTGACGCGGTTGGTGGTGAGCTGCAGTCTACTCCCCTACACTGGGCGACTCGCCAGGGCCACCTGGAAGCCACTGTCATATTAATGAATGCTGGGGCGGACACTGCCATTCGCGACGCTGAAGGTTGTGCAGCTCTGCATTTAGCAGCTCAGTTTGGTCACACAGCTGTAGTAGCTTATCTTGTTGCTCGTGGTGTCAATCCTGATGAAGGAGATGCGGCAGGGATGACTCCACTCATGTGGTCTTGTTGGAAAATCTGTGCAGTTGACCCCACACGTCTGTTGCTCACTTTGGGTGCCTCTACGCAGCCTGTGGATCATGCACATGGCAACACAGCGCTGCATTGGGCAATATTGGCAAGGAATGTCACTGCCATAGCTACTCTGGTGCTCTATGGAAATGCCAGCTTGGAGGTCCCCAACCAAAGAGGTGTGACTCCTTTGGCAATGCTGCAGTCTAATGCTCAATCCCTCTGGATAGGCACTAAGGTGGAAGAGCGCATCCGGGAACATACATTGGCCACCAATCGGAAAGGAATCTGTAGAAGACTTATGTATGATAAGGTACTTATACTGTTATCTATAATATTACTATTTCCTGTCGAAGCATATACCATGCTATACATATTATAATAATAAGATAGTAGTTGATTGTAGAATGAAGATATTGGAATGCTAAAACAAAAAAGGTTTACTAGTAGGTTTAAAGAACTTTATTTCTCAAAAAAGAACATTACATTCACTTCATTTGAGAATATCATATGTACATATACAAAAAATATATAATCGCGCGTGAACAGAAACATAAAATTACATTAGATGACATTAAAAAAATATTGACTTCAAAAGTACAATTACTTACAAAAGTTGTTACCTATCTATTTTAATTGTTTATTTATTTGTAGTTATTTATTTAGACGACATTATATACTTTTTTAAAGATGTTCTAAATGCATTATACGATGACTCCTTTATGTCGACAGGTAAGCTATTGTAAAGTTGTACCCCTTCAAATGTAATAGTCTTTTTACCATAGTTCGTGCGTGATATGGGTAAATTCAAGTTATTAGCTTGTCTTGTTTTCATTGTATATGTGAGTACTTCGTTGTTTTTAGGAAATCTGATGTTAGTGTGAATGTCATTCTGGAGTATTTTCTTGATTAGAAGGCAGGTGTTATACTTATATAGTTGTGCAAGTGTCATTATTTTAGTGTCTCTGTATAGTTTATCGGTGGAAGTGAGAAAGTCGTAGTTGAAAAGAACTTTGATAATTTTATTTTGAGTCACTTGTAGATCGTGAAGTGTTGTCTTAGGAGCTGAACCCCAGACTGGAATTAAATAATTGAAATGCGATTGAACAAGGGAATTGTAAATAATATATCTGGTGCTTTTAGGTATGAACGGTGCAAACCTACGAATAGCTCCAGTGAGGCAAGTTATTTTGGTTTGAATGTGTTCTATATGCTGTTTCCAAGATAAGTCTTTATCTAATATAAGTCCAAGATATTTTTCACAATTCACTTGTTGTATGTCAATATTATCAACTTTTAAAGATGTATGTGGTTGCATGAATTTATTTTTTGCGGCAAAGATAATGTAACTAGTTTTGGAAGGATTTATAGTGAGAAGATTGTACTTAAACCATACTGAAATTGTGTTCAAATCATTCTGACATCTCTTTAATGCTTCCTGTAGATTACGTTCATAATAAAACAGACAAGTGTCATCTGCATAGAGTGTGAAATGACCGTACAGTGGGTTTTTGTCAATATTGTTGATGTACAGACTAGTAAATAATTATTACCTATTCTAAGGTACAGCAAAGTTTAATAATAGCAATATAATTAATACTAGTATAGCATATTATCTGTGGTTGTCAATCTCCTATAAGTCATCTGCATCTCATGTAGTAGATTGACAAAAAGAATATGTATGGGTAAAGTGGAAGGTCAATTTCATAGGTGCAGGACTGGCATTGTCTGGTGCAGACAGGCAGGGTCAATAAGACATGAAATATTGAAAATGCTATATTGATATATTGATGCACTATTGAAAAAACCCCTAACCACAGAGTGTGTATGACTGTCATTGAAGCAAAAGTGGTTTGTCAAGATTGTGGCAGATAGGGATCCATGATATCTGCCTACCCCTCTACAGGGGATTGGGCGTGTTGTATCTGTGTTAGAAGATATTCCTCTTATTCCTGACAAAACGGTTAACAGTCTTGATGAATTTGTGCCTACATAAACATGTATGTAAACAGAATAACTAGTTTTAGTTTAACAACTACAACTAGTTATTCCAAAATTTAAATAAAGTGTTCATTTCTTTAGAGACTTGGTACCATGCTAGTCTGGAACATAGAAAAACTGCTATCTGGTTGCCATTCTCATTGGCTTGTCATAGGAGGTGACTCAGGAAATAGGCGTAAATGAAATCTATTGGGGATGGCCTGTTACCAATGTTCCATATGATGTAAGAGCACAAAAATTCATGCCAAAAGTGATGAAGGAGATGTTTTTTGTGTTGATGTTTTCATTATAATGTATGGTCTTTGCAAATGAAAATGGCATCTTAATAATTAATTTAATAATAATAATTGCTATTTACACTGCATGCTGTCAGCTAAAAGGAAAATCAGCAAATAATAATACACTACAATGGTGCTTTCCAGAAATTCCGTTGGTGGGCAGCGTGTGGGCTGCCTCTGGTGGGCTTCTACCTGGTGGGCATGGTGCTGGAGCTGGCGGCGCCCTACTTCGTGAAGGCGCTGCTGCTGGTGGCCATGGCGCTCAGTGGGCACGCGCTCATGTCGGCGCTCACGGACGACGAGCTGCGCGCCATGCTGCCGCTCAGCGTCTACCTCTCCACCAAGGCCTGGTTCTACGTCACGTGGGTGCTGATGCTTCGCTACGCTGTCTCACCAACCGTGGAGGTGGTGTTCTGGGCGGGCTCCCTCGTGCTCTGGTTCGCATTCGTGCGCTCGTGGCGCAGCGACCCCGGCGTCATCGTGGCGTCGCGCGCCGAGCGACTGGCGCTGATCGTGCGCCTGGCGGAGAGCGGAGGCAGCGCGGCCTTCGAGCCGGCGCGCTTCTGCTCGGCGTGCGTGGTGCGGCGGCCGCTGCGCTCCAAGCACTGCGCCGTGTGCAACCGTTGCGTGCGCCGCTTCGACCACCACTGCCCGTGGGTGGGCAACTGCATCGGGGAGCGCAACCACCGCCACTTCGTGCTCTTCCTGCTCAGCCTGCTGGGCATGTGTGCGCTGCTGCTGTACGCGAGTGGCGCCTACTTCACGAGCGAGTGCGGCGCCGACGCCTCGCTGTGGGCGTGGGCGCAGTGCAGCCCGTGGCTGTCGTGGGTGGCGGCCAACGCACTTTTGCACTCGCTGTGGGTGCTGGTGCTGCTTATGTGCCAGCTGTACCTGCTGGTGTGCCTGGGCGTCACCACCAACGAGCAGCTGAACCGCGGCCGGTACGCGCACTTCGCGGCGCACGGGGGCCGCTCTCCCTTCACGCGGGGCCCGCTGCGCAACCTGGCCGCACTACTGCGCTGCCGCCTGTGCGGGCTGCTGTCGGCGCCGCCCTCGCCCGACGCGTCGCCCCCGCACTCGCCTCGCCACTTCGTCTGAGCGACCTAACATTCCACTCGTCCCTTGTACATTCATCTTCGATGGGCCTCACTACCGTTGTAACTTTAATTGAGTAAGATGAATTGTAATTTTTAATTCGAAATCTGTATTATACAAGAAAATACAGTTAGTGACATTGTAATTGATGGATTCTAGAGAAATCACAATAATGTGATTGACAAAATGATTTGTTTTGTTGGCATTGGAAATGTAAAATGTTTCTGAACTTTAATCATGAGTATTGCTGGCATTCTGTCTCTAATATGAAAATGCGAGAGGGCTAACTTAGAAGGAGCGGGATGACTTTAGTTGTAAGTGTTAATGGATGCGAGTCGTTGATTGTGTGCGTGTATGACAGAATGTGCACAAGGATTTCGTAGAGGCTATCGCGAGGATAGCTCACTAGTCAGTGGTGTTATTTAATCAATACGGATAATCATGTACAATGTACTTTCGTTAGCTTATTTGTAAATAGCTATGTATATTTGGTTACTGCAGCGTTGGCTTTGTCACATGTATTGAATAATGGGCAGGTGCACTTTATTGTGCCTTTTTCCTACTAGTTTTGTATTCTATGCATAATTTATTACCTAAAGATAGCATCATAAAACAATTTTCTCAATACATATAACGCCATCTGTGACAGACATGTTGAAACAAAGGTCAATTATTATTTTTCTTCAAAACAAAAATCATGATCACATGAATGCTTGTATCTGTTATATGTAAAAGAAGATTCTGTAATTAAAAGCTATTAAATACAGTATTTGCCTGTGGCACAATCTGCAAAAAACCAAGTACATATATTTATTTTTATTACCATGAAAGAGGTACAAACTGTGAATAAACTAGACTAGGCTGTTGGCTAGGTTTTAAATAAATGTGTAATATTCGCTACTACGTAGAGCAATTTTAAAGATGCTGTGTACACGGGTATATTCGTAAGAATGATTCCATTTTCATCCACATACATTACATATATTAGGCTTTTTCAGGGCACAACATTCACATATATTACTCAAATTATGCATTTGCTACGTGGTGTTATAGATGGAAGTATGGTAATTAAAATTGATACCACCGTATATGCTATGAAGAGTTAAATGATCAAATGATTATATTGAAGCCTTAATGCATAGTAATATTGCATATCCATTGTTTAATTGTAAATAAATAAATGTAAACAGTTTTTTCTTGATGAATAAATGGAATATCGAAATAGTATTGCTTTTCATTGACTATTAATATCAGAAGAATTGATGTAGAGGCCTGATTATTTAAGTTTTATTAAATATTATGCCCATTATAGAACAATACAGTGA